>JAODAL010003420.1:0-174200 GCA_025379985.1 Phyllomedusa bahiana | reverse complement strand
TTAACAATGAAAATCTCGAGTTTGCACTATATCTCCGGCTTGATTATCAGGGATGCTAAAATCTGTAACAAAAAAAAAAAATGATTCTTTCCTCCAACCACACTACACAGTCCGACATGGCCACCGCAATCAGTGGCTTCAGCATACTTTCATCAACTCAGTATGGATTTCTTCAGCAACCAGGAGCTGACCATTTGGAATTCAAACTCGGTGATGCAAGTCACCAATGGCAATGAAGCCTGGGATGCAGAGCCTTTACTGGGGCCCTCTTGCTTAGGGACCAGACATTTGGCAAACGACTATAAAATGAGAACCTTATGGAGATCAGATTGGCCTTGTGACTATTAAATACAGTGATCCCCCTCATACAGCAATTGTTCTACATTCTAGCTTAAAGGGGTTTTGCCACGATCTCATTTCATACCTCCTGCATCCAGCTCTGTGTGCTCAGAAGGGGGGGTGTGGGATTTGTTTGAATTGCATATCATGTGACCCAGCAAGATGACATCACCAGGCCTTTCCTCTCTCTAGTCAAAGAAAGGTCTGTTTATGTGCAGAACTGTAAGTAGTTACATTGTAGCTCAGAGGTAAAACTTTTGCCTCCAGGCACAAGGGTCCTCGGTTCAAATCCCTGCAGGAACCAAGCCTGTGGATTTTTTTTCTCTTTATCAATGCACAGACCTGATTAAGGTTTCTTTTTTTTTTTTTTTATTTTTGCAATGTTTGACTAATTACTAAGGAGTACAGAGGACGGGAGTAGAATGACAGCACCTGGGGTTTGAACACTCAGTAGCCGCCTGAGAGGAGAAGTGATGTCTGAGCATGTGCACCAGGAAATGAGGAGCTCTCAGCCCTGGTCGTATCCCCTGGAGACGAGCTGTAAACAATGGATCACTAAAGGAGCAGCTAAAACAAACAATGTACAAAATGTTTAATAATGATGAATGGTGAAAATGTTTATTATTTAATTTACTAACTTCCCATATCAATTTTACTTCGTGGCAAAACCCTTTTAAGTTACAATAAAAATAAAACATCCACTTGATCGGTCTGGGTAACACCTGTTGGGTAAAATGAGAAAAGAAAACAACACTCCAAGGACTCAGGTCTGGTCATCATAAGAGAAAATGTTGCTTTTTTATAGTAAAGATTCCAACCATGAAGTCATATTATAGACACAGCATTCCTAGTAAAGATGTACATGCCTCGTCACAAATGTCGGCATAGCCCTTGTAATCCAGAGTCCTACGAAAGCCATGTACTAACAGCTCTACCAGCCAACTGCATGCAAAAAGGACAAACCCAAGGTAAAGGCAATATTAGTGGTATAAACAGACAGTATAAAGATAAGACCAAAATTCAGCACCTACCTTTTATGTCAAACATAGGCAATATTTTTGTGCTCTGATTTTTCCCATAAATGACGGGTCATAGAGAAATTAGGACTGGTAAAATCAGAAAGCCAAAGATTATGTGCTATGCTACCCAGCTAGAAAACCAAAGGCTTCATACCTTTACTGTACACTGTGCATATTTTTAGGAGGATTATCAACAATTTTTAATTAGCGGCCTAACCTTCACTTGAATAAGTTGAGCTACAGTACAAGGAATGACCACGCTTTCACGGCGCTGTGTATGGACTAAAAAAGTTGTTGCGATACCGTTGGATCTATGAGGCTAGGCAAATAAGAATTCTAGATAACCTCCTTAAAAGAATCAACTGCTTTCTGAGCAGCGTCACTCTACTGACCCCTTCAGAAAGGTCTTGGTAAGAGTAAACAAAAAGTGAAAAGCCAAATTATTAAGGGGAAGTAAAGATGCCAACAAAAAGGAAAAAGGAAAAGAAAAAAAAAAAAAAAAAGAAACCCTTTCCCAGAAAGTCTATAGTAAATATGACCCCGTCTAATATCTGCTACAACCGCTAATTAAAGAACTGGCCCAGTACGGGAACGAGGGAATTTCAAGCACGTGACCAGGCACCTCTGTACTGTACATAGATACTGGCAGAGAAGCCTTAGGAGGTGTTCACATGGCAGCTTTTGGGACATATTTAAGCATGTATTTTGGGCATAATTTTGCCAAAATATGTGCCGAAGTATGCCCCCAAACAATGTACACTACACTTCTCATAGAACACAATGCAAAATACGTGCCATCAATCACACAATATGTATTTAACGGGCATCTGAAAAGAATTGACACGACACGAAAATCTGCCTCAGGCTCTCATGCGTCACTTGAGCTGTTGAAAGTACGTGCTTGCAAGCACATAATTTTAACAGAGCAAACAAATGCGTTCGCGTTGTGCATATTTATGTGCCACAATGCGCCGTGTGAACCCAGCCTAATGGGAGCTGTAATGGTGGTCATCTCAGCTAGCACCCAGCTTCTCCAGAAAGAGAAATAACTAAGGCCTCCTCAAGGACTTATACCTACTTGGACTTTTACTTGCAGTGATAATTGCACTTAAGGCTACAGCTCACCCTCTAGTGGTGGTAAAACTGCAGCATTACATGGGTTTTCCCATTATCAAAATTCTCACCTATCCAACAACTGGCACCTTCATGGAGCACAAGAATGGGGGTCCCATGTCCCTCCTCTACTTGCCATTGCTTGAATGGAGCTGCGGGTGAGCATGAGCACTGCTGCACTATTCACAGTGAGTACATTAATCAGCTATCCTCAGCAGTGCAACGAAGTGTGACTCAGGCACAGTGTGCATGCCCGGCCACCGCGCCATTCACCTCAGGACTCAGCACCTCTATTCTTGAGATCACTGAAGATCCCACTGTTCAGACATTCTCTCTTCTTTGGATAGGTTTGTTAAGAAGTTGTGATTCTGGGAAATTGTCTATGTCACTTCTGCACATTGTTATGTGACTTTTTCAAAACATGAAAAACAGTCACACGACAATTGATGAAATTCTTAGGCTATGTTCACACGGCTTATTTTGGGACGGATTTGGTCCCGTATTCCGCGCAAATCCGTCCCAGTCATTACGGTAATTCACAGTTCTCAGAGAACTATGGATTCCATCTCTTCTCCCCGTTTGCGAAATTCGTCGAGCGGGGAGAAAGTGACATGCACATTATTTACGGCGGGATACGCGCCGTGGATAATGAATGTCTATGGGGCCGGCGAGCATACGCCCGCCCCCACCCCACCCCCGCTACACAGCAGCCGGCGTAATTGCGGGTGAAATCCGTCCCCGCAATTACGCCGGCAATAAGCCGTGTGAACATTGCCTTACGCTTTTCAGAAGTCCCAGTAACGCCAACACTATTCCCCTGCTTGCAGGTAGCCCCATATCGCCCTAGATCCCGAGCCTTAATTTGCAGAAATATGAAGACTATTATCTCCCAGAAGAGCAGCCTGAAGAGAAAAAACAGAAAGCAGAGTTTAAGCACTTAAGAATTTTTTAACCATCGTATTACGTGAACCATGCTGGATCAGAACTTGTAAAAAGAAACAATATAATGTACAAAAACATAACATGGTAAACACACACTGTACATACAGTTCTCTACAGTAACATTTACAGAAAGGCTTCATTTCTCTTCGTTGAGTTGTTAACCTTCTTGGCTTGTCCCAGAGCCCTGGGGGGGTCTATTATACTCCCAAGCTGGGCCTTTATCTCCTACCTCATATAAGTGCCCCCTCTATCAAGTTCTACGTGTACCATCACCTTTTCTCTGGCTTACAAAAAGCAAAAATTGGCAAGGTGGATTTCCCAAGAAAGGTAGGAAGGAAAACAGAATCCCTCTGAAATCCTCTGTTCATGACTGAAAACAACAGCAAATCAGGAGAAGGCAATGAAATATCAGGTACTGAAATTAGAAGTACATAAAGGAAATGAGGCGTGTACCCCTTATAGTACATCATGGAGACCGCTCAGAGGGTGGGAGCCCATGCAAAACAATCAACAGAAGATTAAAAGGTATTTGCCGGAAGGACATTTTTCTTCTCATTTTGTTTTTTTAAGCCGCCCACTTGTGAAGTGGTATTATGCATAGGAAGAGTCCAGACAACCTGTTGGTAAACCTGCCGCCATCTTTCATGATTATCCATGTTATAATCTGTTTTCATAGCTTATTCTGAAGAGAAAAAAAAATCAAGTCTTCATAGGCTTCTTCCAAGAATAACAATATCCTTAGGGAATCCTTCCATTTTGGCAATTTCGAAGCAGCCGAGCTTGCTGTAGAAATCTAGGATTCGCTTATCGTCGGGTCTCACCTCGCAGAAAGCACCACGTGAACCTAAGACAGGTGGAATAAAGAAATAGCTCATAGCTTGAGTAAGGGGCGGGGCATGGGGGGCGCTGCCCGCCAGCCTCAGAGTTTCATTATCCATGGCGCGTATCCTGCCGGGATAATGAACATGTCACTTTCTCTATGAGAACTGTGGATTACCGTAATGGCTGGGACGGATTCCAGCCGTATTGCAGCGCAGTACGGCACGCAATACGGCTGATATCCGTCCCTGCAATAAGCCATGTGAACGGCCCTTTAGAGGGGTTGTTCACTATATAAAAAAAATAAAATAGTCAATGAAATTGCAGCTGAAGAGAGGGAAAAAGCCCCACCGATAATTGCCTGTCCTCCACCCCTGACGCTCTTAAAGGGAACCTGTCACATAGGTTATGCCCCCCTTGCTGAGGACAGAACAAGGTAGTGTCAGACCTGCTGTTCCCAGCACTGTGCCCCTTATTCTGTAAGATGCTGTAGTTTTCAAGTATTTAATAATTCAATCTGGCATTTTGCCGACAGAAAAGAGTCAAGAAGAGTCCGTTTAATTCATACCTTGCCCACCTGAGGCTAGCCAGGTCAGGTGGGCGGGGTTAGCCTTGGGTAGGTGGGGCTAACACCAGCTCATGAATAAACTGGACTCTTTCTGGCTGAAAACTGCCAGATTTGAGCATTAAATACTCTGAAACTACAGCACCTTAGAATAGGATCAAAGGGCGTCTTGCGTCCATGTGAACATCCGCTTTTCTGATGCGTCTCTGGGTCCATCAGAACGGACCCAGAGACACATCCAACCATTAGCAGTGAGTTTATCACTGCTGGGGATGACAAACACGCAGCGGCGATCACATGAGCGAGGGCTGCTGTATGTCTGCACCGCGCCTGTCGGGTCCGTCTTGCAGATGTGATCCAAGAAATGACATGCAATGCTTGGAACACAACCGCAAGACGGAGCCGACAGGCGCGATGCAAACATGCAGCGGCAATCTCTCAGTGAGCGGTTGCTGCGTGTCTGTCATTGCCGGCAGTGATAAACTCACTGCTAATGGTTGGATGTGTCTCTGGGTCCGTTCTGATGGACCCAGATGCATCAGAAAAGACTAAGTGAATACGGAGGCAAGACGCCCTGTGATCATACCCTGTCAGGTGGGCAGGGCTAGCCTTGGGTGGACTAACACCTGCTCATGAATAAGCTGGACTCTTCTTTGCAAACTGTCAGATTTGAGCATGCTACGAAACTGCTGCACCTTACAGAATAAAGGACACAGCGCTGGAAACAGCAGGTCTGACACTGGGTTGTGCTGTCCTCAGCAAGGGGGGCATAACCTATGTGACAGGTTCTCTTTAAGCTCTCTGGAACCAGCTCTTTTGTAACTTTCAGGTTCTCATCCCAACACACTGTAGAGGCTCGTGCTCCATTGTAAGTGAATGAAGTGCAAACCTCTCCCCTGTGTCGAGACAGGGACCCCGAGGGGCAGATCACTGGAACTTCTGAAGCAGCAGGGGGACAGTTAAGTAAATAGCAGTTTGGGGATTTTTTTTTGTCCATCCTGGCCCCAATTTCATTGAATTTTTTTTTTTTAAGCAGACAACCACTTTAAAAACAGTATTCCTTTTTATATACACCAAATCACTGTACACCAGTTTTAAATTACCAAGATACTTTGCATATGTTTGAATTCCTGATCATTTTGAAGATGTTCAGGCCTTGAACATTTCACAGCTGAAGCTTTGTTACAATTCTACAGTCTAGACGTTCCTATGTGAGAACTCCATGCTGATATTCTAGTATCAGTGCAGGCAAATGTAGCAAAATAGCAGGGCAGGAAAGGCAACTCTGCAGTTGATGTGTTTAGAGCAGTCTAGACTGGAGAAAATTGCATCAACCTCTCCGATGTAAAAACTATCAAGGCTATTCACTTCTGAAGCCGGCCTATGAATATAAACAACGGTTCCTATTGCTGCCAGCAAGTGGTGACCTTGTAAGGTGAGGAAATGAATCAAAGTGGCAGACGTTTCCATTCTTGCCCTAAACGGACTGTCCCGGAAATATATATTATACATCTCAGGTCATGGTCAGGTGCTATGGCTCCCCTTGGTGGTGCTCTTATCTAACACGCTGCTATTATGCAGTCCAGACAAAAAGATTTGGTGCACTAAAGCAGCTGTTCTTACCAGCACTGGACACATTAGGTGGATGTTCTGCCAGGCCTTTAAAGATTAAAAAAAAAAAAAAAAATACCCAGTAATTTTACACAACAAATTGTGACTACTATGGTGATCTAAGAGTAAAGGGAGGTATAAATCTGAGACACTCCCCTTCAGTTTTATTCAAATCTCATAATAAAAAAAATAAAATGAAAAAAAAAATTCCAAAATGATCTATTTTGTCATAGAAACACAAGGGGAATCATAGCAGTGAAATCTGCAATCTTACACCTTCACACAACATTTCCCAGTCATGGTTGGGAAAACTGCACCAGACGTCTAATTTCCAGATCAATAAGTAATGGAGGAGGGTGATCTGCAGAGACTTGGATACAGGTCTCTGTTTCGGGACTAGTGAACTTTCAACTGGTGTTCTCTTTTTCACTGCTCAGACGGCTATGTGATCCTAGAAGGAAGCAGGCAGCACTTACCATCTACCTGACGACATGGAAGTCACCGGGCACCATGTCGAGCCGGGAATATGATAGATTTTTCTCTGATTTTTCTACTAGAGCACTTCTCAGAGCCTCCAGTATTTGAATCACACTAACAGTATGTTTACATGGCATATTGCAGGTGCATAGCCGTGTGCACTGTGTGCGTCGCTATCTATCTGTTGCTTCAAAAGCACGCACGTACTTCTGAAGCGCTCCCACTGACATTCACTTTCCCCACTGGGAAGTAGTGACATGTCGCTTCTTTCTACCAGAGCATATTGTACGCCGGAGAAAACAGCAGGTAATCAGATCTCACTGACCGCTATGAATTACCGTATTTGCAGAGCGTAATTCAGGCGTATTGCAGCGCAATTACACCATGTGAACATACCCTAAAGCTTTGGTATATTTGTAGACAGCCTAGACACACTGATGTGAGGACTCCAGGCCAATAGTTAAGCATCATTGCAGGTACATGTAGCAAAATGTCAGGGCAGGAGAGAGATCTCTGCAGCTGATGTGTTTAGAGACCATTAGACTGGATAAAATTACAAGAAAACCCAGTACTGCGTGAAAATCCCAAGCAACAGCCCACCATCCCCAGGCTTACCATTGGCTTTTAGAGAAGACAGGAGACATGCCATCATTCCTTTGGCTACGCTGGGGTCTGTGACTTTCTTATGAATATCCACTTTAATTAAGGAAGGGAAATTGGCAAGGAATGTATCGGGTAATATTTCTTGTTCCTCGTGAAAACTGAGCATTATTTTCTAGAAGAAAAAGATTGTTACTGTAAAGACCCGAAATCTATCCAGTAAAGACAACATCCCGAACAATGCCACACCGGCATTAACACAGTGTTTAAAAAACAAAAAAACACATACATGAATTTCCTTCCCATGTGGTATGGTTAGCTATGACTAAAGGGGTTGTCTCACTATAAAGATTAGCTCTCAACAAGTAGAGAACAGTAAACGAAGACTTCTTCCAAATATATTGCTTTGTTTATTTTACTTTGTTGAGGTGATAAACTCTCCCTATCTGCTCTACCCTTTTCTCTCTGCATGTTGTCTTATCTGAGAGCAAGGAGTGATATCACCCCAGGTCGGCCAGCAGTTGGAGAACAGGTTGTGTTCTCTCTAACAAACAAAAGAGATTACTTTTGTTTACTTTAGAGCAGAGATCTGCAGAGCTCATAGAGAACATCTCCTGCTCACATGCCAACACAATTAGAGGAGCTGTGAATACAGAGCTAATATACTAATCACTGTGATAGAACCACCAACAGCTTATGGGCATGTCCTCACGGCACAGAGAAAATACCGGTCGGATTATCCGACCAGTATTTTCTCTGTTTTGCGGCCATGTACATTTGCGGCCATGTACATTTTCTCTGCGGTTTGGAGAAAAAAAAGCCCGTCCCCTTTCGCATTGAAAATGTTCATGTTCCGGGCGGAAGAATGAACGTTCTATGTTTTTTGGACCGCCGGCGGTCTAAAAAAACGTCCGGCATGTAAAAGTTTGTCAGACGGTTTGCAGACGGCCGTGGGGACATGCCCTAACCAGGAAGGGAAAGCATTAATCCTAAACGGCTTGTGGCTCAGTGAAACGGCATGAAGTGACTACCCCTTTAAGGTTATGATTGGAAGTGGTGCTTGTATGGAGCTTACATACCCAGACACAAAACTGACCAAATCATGTATATGTCTTTTCTATCAATATCCAGGATTTCTATATCTTGTGCTCCCACCCCATGATCATACTAGAGATTACACAGACATGGGCACCAGTACCTCAGCGGCAGACAGCTCTTTGTCTGCTTTGGGTTTGGTATATTTCTCTTGCATGAAGGGTATCCAGGAATGTTTGCATTTTGTAAGGTAAGGGGTCACATCTACTGTGCCCACAGCATAGCCGCATATCCCATCCTCGTCTTCCAATACAAAACAGTAGTCCAGACTGTGAGACAGAAGTCCTCCAACAAGCCTACAGGACATAAAAACTGAATTAGAACTCAAAATGACACTTTAGGTATTCATGAACGACTACACCCATCTGTCACCCTGAAAGACGTTCCGCATACCAGTGCAATTATGGCTGCTGCCCACTATCTAGGACCATCAGCCTATAGTCAAATAACTAGCTGCTTACGTAGAGGTCTATGTAGCAGCTCCCGGCTCTCTGCCAGGGTATTGCACAAGGTAGAGGACTGAGATTCATTCCTCCAGCATTCACATCCACTTGCAGACCATGGTTTTAATTAGAGCGTACCTGTCACTTAAAAAAACCTTCAAGTCAGAACTTTTGATGAGTGGGTTTAAAGGGAACCTGTCAGATGGCTTATTTATGCTACCCTATGTTAGAGGTAGGATGTGATAGAGGGAGAGATGCTGAGCTCTGCGATATATAGGGCTATATAATTTAAAGCAAAAAGCAGAAAAAAAGTCTTGACAGGACTCCTTAAGAGACACTGGAAGTCCTGCTGACCCCTCCCACATACAGGGTTTGACAGCATTCCCTCTATTAGAGAAAACAGTCAAACACTATGTAGGTAGTGGTAAGCAGGACTCTCACTTTCTCTTTTAGGATACACTCTGCTTTTTACTCAAAAAAATCATGCTTGAAAATCATACAGATCTATACATCACAGAGCCAAGAGTCTTACTCTATCATATCCTGCTCTCTAAAAGAGTAGCAAAAATAACCTGATTAGTGGGAATCTAAGAGTCTTAAGGCAAACCGAAGGGTATGTTCAGACTACGTCTTGTGGTGTGCTGCAAGACTCTGTGTTTAGAAGAACGAGCTGATCAGCGAGTTCTTCTAAAGCGCAGGGAGGGGTTGCTGACAAACATTAACCCTTTAGAGCTCTGAAGCCTTGTGAACTACAGCTTACAAACTTCCAGCATTCATCTCACTGTAACAGGCTCAGTTAAAAATAGCAGAATGTATATGCCAATCACTGCTATAGAACCACCAACAGCCTGACCAGGAAATGTCTAAAGTTGGCTGTGTAGAGCAGGCTCTGTGAAACAGCATGGTGGGAACATTCCTGTAAAGGTGTCTTACCACAATGTAAAGTCCCCCATGCTGGCTGCTAACACAATGCAAAAAGCAGCACTTGCAGCCGTCCAAATATAGCAGAGTGTTTGCGCTTGGATATGTTCCGAAGCTCCCATAGAAGTGATTGAGGAGGAGGGTCACAAGCACCATTCTCCTCATTCACTAGCTGCTAGCGTAAGAGATTTTACATTGTGGCAAAACTGCTTTATTGATGACACCGAATTCCCCTGCCCTACCCCCTCCCTAAATAATGATTTCAGAGTTGCATTTCAATACCCAACATGGCAACCCTATGTCAGATACAGAAAGCAAGGTTTAAGGGGACATTTTGTAGAGTAAAAAAGCAGAATAAACTTTACACGTTAGTAACAATTAGGGGATGTTCACACAGCGGGGTTTTTTGTAGATGCATTTGGATCAGTGTTTCGGATCGAAAACGTATCCAAAAACACTGTGTGAACATACCCTTACAGGTTAAAGGGAACCTGTCACAGTTTATGCCCCCCTTGCTGAGGACAGCACAAGCCAGTGTCAGACCTGCTGTTCCCAGCACCGTGTCCCTTATTCTGTAAGATGATGTAGTTTTAGAGTATTTAGTGCTCAAATCTTATTCATAAGCAGGTGTTGGCCCCTCCCACCAAAGGCTAGCTCCGCCCACTGAGTTATTCACATGTTTGTACCTATTCAAAGTCATGTTTATCAGTTGTGAGGTGGGCGGGGCTAGCCTCCGATGTGTGCGGTGAGAAAAAACTGACTCTTTGAATGACTTTTCTGGCTGAAAACTGCAGATTTGAGCACTAAATACTCAAACTCCAGCATCTTACAGAATAAGGGACACAGTGCTGGAAACAGCAGGTCTGACACTAGCTTGTGCTGTCCTCAGCAAGGGAGGCATAATCTACGTGACAGGTTCCCTTTAAAGTCTGGAAATAAATACAATTATTCCCTGTGTACTTACTTGTCCCCTATCAAGTCAGGTTGACTCTCAAATGGCAGATCGTCCATCGCATCATCATACATTTCTCTGCAAATCTTGTAAACAGATGCCTGCAAAATAAATAGAAATAAGATATAGATTAATATATATGTCTGGTCACACACTTTAGTGCATTTTTTGCATATTAGACATATGGATAGATGTAACACCGTTGCATACGTCGGCTTAGTTGCTCCATTTGACTGTCTCTCAATGCAGTAAGAAGCAGCTTACTGTTCTGTTTACACGGCTGATTTGGATGCCGATCCTGAAACAAATTCAGCCCCTGCTTGTGATGGAGGTGGGTGGGAGCTGTGATCAGAAGGGATTACCCCACCCAACAGTTTAGATGCTGTGGGTGAATTGCTGGGAACTACCGTATATACTCGAGTATAAGCCGACCCGAGTATAAGCCGAGGCACCTACTTTTGCCCCAAAAAACGGGAAAACTTATTGACTCGAGTATAAGCCTAGGGCAGAAAATGCAGCGGCTACTGGTGAATTTTAAAAATAAAAATGGATACCAATAAAATTACATAGGCAGTTTAATGTCCCCCATAGGCAATTATAGGCAGTTATATGTCCCCCATAGGCCGGTATATGTCCCCCATAGGCAGATTATAGGCAGTTATATGTCCCCCATAGGCAGATTATAGGCAGTTATATGTCCCCCATAGGCAGATTATAGGCAGTTATATGTCCCCCATAGGCAGATTATAGGCAGTTATATGTCCCCCATAGGCAGATTAGAGGCGGATATATGTCCCCCAGAGGCAGATTATAGGCGGATATATGTCCCCCATAGGCAGATGATAGGCGGATATATGTCCCCCATAGGCAGATTATAGGCGGATATATGTCCCCCATAGGCAGATTATAGGCGGATATATGTCCCCCATTGGCAGGTATAGGGGCAGGTATAGGGGCAGGTATAGGCAGCTTTAGGCAAGTAAAGGGCAGGTATAGGGCAGGTATAGGGCAGGTATAGGGCAGGTATAGGGCAGGTATAGGGCAGGTATAGGGCAGGTATAGGGCAGGTATAGGGCAGGTATAGGGCAGGTATAGGGCAGGTATAGGGCAGGTATAGGGCCGGCTGTAGGCAGTTTAAAAAAAAACCAAAAAAAACACCAAACAATCACTTACCTGGATCCCCGCTGCTCCGTCTCCCGGGCGCGCTCCTCGGTTTTCTCGGCACAGGCGGGTGATGTCATCAGGCCGCGCACGCAGCGTGATGACACACGCTGCCTGTGCCAGAAACTCCGGACGGCCGAGAGGGACGCTTCAGCTATATGCGGCTCCTCGGGGCGCTCGCTCTCTGCCCCGCAGTGGTATCTCTTCACCTGTGTGCGCTCCGGAGGAGTCGCATATAAGTGAAGGAATCGCGGACAGTGCCCGGGCCAGCGCAGCGCCCAGGCACTGTGGGCTCACTCGGCATTCAGTTATATGTGCTCCCTGAGGAGTCGCATGTAACTGAAGCGTCCCTTTCAGCACTCGGGCCATCGCAGTGCCCGAGCGCCGACAGTGACTCGAGTATAAGCCGAGGGGAGATTTTTCAGCACATTTTTTGTGCTGAAAAACTCGGCTTATGCTCGAGTATATACGGTAAGTCTTTTTCAATCTCAGCTGCCGATGACTGTGTTAGCAGTAGTTAACAGCTGGCATCAGCCATGCATGGTCATAAAAGTATGCCAGATGAGCGCTTTAACAAAAATGTTAAACATACTTAAAGGGGATGTGTCGCTTCATCAGTTCATGTGTTTCGCTGTATTTTCAGTTTCTCAGCTCTGAAATCCAGGGGCGTTTCTTCCCCTCCCAGCTGGGTGTTTCTTAACTGAAAGTGGATGACATCATCCCCCCTTCACTGTTCATGCTCCTCCTGAGTCAGTGTGTTTGTTTGAGATCAGTGGGAGGGGATAGCACATCCCTGCCTCCTCCCCCCCCCCCTCTGTCTGAGTCCACATGTCACTGTCTTTCCTCTCCCTATGCAGTCTTATTTTGTAAGAGTTGTTTGTTTACATAGCACACCCTGCATTCAGTCTAGACAGTCTTCTATGAACTCAGAGCACTGATCTCTTCTCCTCTCACAACTGGGGGTTTGTTACAGTTGAATCCAGTTTTCTATGAACTCATCCAGAGCAGCACAGATCTGTCTCCCGTCTATGTTTACACACAGGAGCATTGGGCACCGAGGCCCAATTCTGCTGTTTTCTGATTGTAGAAGCAGCTGCAGTGTTATTGTGGAGCTGCTGGCTGTGCAGAGTGAAATTTTTGCCAGCCCCTTATTCTGAGTGAGAGAGGCAGGAATGCACGCTCCCGTGAATATGACCGGGGGCCAGACAGAATGTAAATTAGTAGAGACGGCAGCCAATGAAATGAAAGGAGGTGGAATCCGACCAGCACTGGGGAACTGTGTTTACACAAAATGAAGATAAGGCAGACTGCAATTGGATGTCATTTGCAAAGTTGCTTGTTTTCACTGTCCCCTTATTCTGAAGACCATTTAATGTAATGATACAACCCCTTTAACAATTCTTGGTATTTTTTTCCCACATCATTATCTACTTATAATGATATTTATCCTGAAATCCTGCAGTTTCACTCTGGTCTCCCAGCCTAATGATAGGCTGACGCTTTCTGTTCTGTAAAGATCACTTGTCAGCAGTCAATTCATTATCATCACAGGCAGAATTACAATGAAGGGTATAACATATAGAGATAACACATGATTCCACAGGTCAAAGAGAATGGCTAAAACTCTCCAGTTTAGGTCAATGAATGAGCCTCTGTTCCTAGGGTTCCTATGATCCTTGCGGCTCCTGTAAAGCATCTCTAAATTATAGGTGGATGGGTGTGCAAGCAACTACTCAGTTATCTACACCGTTATATCTCTTCCAGGTAGCACTGCGGATTATATTGCCTCCTACTGGGTTTAGTCTATTATCCAGCCATTAGGCAAACTTGTCTTCGTACTCCTCATCTGGTTACCGCCACACACGCTTGACACACTCTGAACAGACTAAGTTTATCTTAGTCTCACACTACAGGACATGGGTCCAGTAATCCATGTCCTTAGTCTGCTTATCTTCAGCAAACTGTTTGCGGACTTTCTTGTGCATCATCTTTAGGAGAGGCTTCCTTCTGGAATGACAGTCATGCAGACCAATTTGATGCAGTGTGCAGCATATGGTCTGAGCACTAACAGACTGACTCCCACCCCTTTAATCTCTGAAGTAATGCTGGCTGCACTTATGCATCTATTTTGAAAAGACAACCTCTGGATATATTGCTGAGTATGTGCACTCAACTTTATTGGCCGACCCCGGTTCCGAGTGGTACCCTTCTTGTTAAACCAATATATGGTCTTGGCCACCGTGCTGCAGCTCAGTTTCAGGGTGTTGGCAATCATCTTATAGCCCAGGCCATCATTATGTAGAGCAACAGTTTTTTTTTTTTTTTTTAGATCCTCAGACAGGTCTTTGCCACAAGATGCAATGTTGAGCTTCCAATGATCAGTATAAGAGTGTGTGAGAGCCAGAACACTAAATGTAACACACCTGCTCCCCATTCACACATGAGACCTTGTAACACTAACAAGTCACATGAAACCGTGGAGGGAAAATGGAAACTGGGCACACTTTGTTGCCAGCAGTTTAGACACAGACGGCTGTTGAGCTCTTTTCAGTACACACTTTACAGTGTATTAAAGTATCAGGTGCGCGATATACTCACGTTTATGAAATATGGTGTGTGTATATACATACATATACTCACCGTAAACTTCATAAACTCTTAGGTGATGCAGATGTTTATTACATAGCCTAATACTCTGAAATGCACCTAAAAGTCAAATAAGTAACATACCAGGGACATCACTTTTAGAGACTCACCTCATCTTTTGGATAATAAGGTCTTATGGTGTAGACTTTAGAAGTCGGCGTCAGAGGAGGAGGCTGAAAAAAGAGGTCATTTGCTCCCTCAATTGGAAGCAAACGCTGTAAATAAAAAAAAATAAGACAAAGAAATCAGATCTGGAAATAGTGAGCTAAAAAGCAAAAAAGGAAAGAAAAAAAAAATAAAATATTCAGATAAAAAGAAAATGCTGAACAGGCATGACTGACAAAATGCCACATGCCACTGCAGAAATGTAAATCAGCAAAAAGAACAAACAATGTACATAAAAAAGAAAAAAACAAAAAACCAAAATAAAAGCACACGGAGGTCAATTCACATAATTGCGCCTCGCATGGTAAGGTTTTGGCTACTTGGTCAACCTTTAGCGGTTACTTTTACAGGTCAAGGAAAGCGCCAGACTGCAAATGGTGCGTGGAGAGGATTGGTCTGAAGAGGGTTTACTGTGACAAGAGGAGGCGTGCCATCCTGCACAGTACTATACCGCCACATGCAGCAGGCGCCAGGACACCTGTGAGAGGGAAAAACATCAGCCGCGCATGAAAGTCCATGAGCAAGTTTGTGATTCATTATCCCCAGCCATTAATCCATATAAACTATTCCCATGTGATACCGACACCGACTTAACCGCTTCACCTTTGTTCATGGAATTTCAGTTCATAAGAGCCAAGCCTTCGCTCGCTGCACGCGAAGGGGGAAGCGCAACGCAACCTGCAAAGGAACAGTGTGAAATGCAACGCGCTACGCGACTCGCTGCCAGCGCATGGGACCGCAACGTCTCCTCCACCTGAAAAACAGGATAGTTAAATGAAAAAAAAATATAAATATTAGGTTGTTACAGTCTAAGCCTTCAGCAGACCAAGCCTTTCATCCCCTCAGAGGCACAGAAAAGGTTTGTTAAAAATAACGTGTGAACAAAAATAAAGTCATTCAGTTGTGAATTCATATTGATACCTGGAACTCTCCTGCTAGACCACCTCTAAAGGCCCAGGGTTCTTGGTCTCCAATTAAGAATTGTGCTGAAGAATGACTACGACACCCTGTTGAGATCAGATCCAAGCGGAGAACGTTACATGGAGGGGTTCTTATTTAGCGGTTTATTTTTAGTTTTTTGTCGAGAGTCTACATTTCCAGCAAAATACTTGACATGGAAAGGGCTCTCTAACTTTACTTATCTCCAAGCTTCAAGGCTGTAATAAGTCTGTCCGGTGACCCCTTCCCCTTTCTACAAACAGACTGGAAACCGTGAACATGCGTGCTCACAGCTAGTGGAAGCCAGCATTATTACAGCCCTAAATATGCTCTCGAAGTCACATTTATCAGCCATTCACCCTGCTGCCACCTTATATAAAGAATACAAATGGAATCGCACTAATAGCAACCGTCTATTAGATCTTCTAAGAGAAGTAGAAGAGAAATCCACAAGGGGAGAAGCACCTAACAAGATACAGACTGTCTACAGCAGCTTCTAGTCTAGTGTCCCACAGTTATAATACGACGCTGTGAATGTCCAACTAAGAAGATAAATCAGGGAACTGAAAGCACCAGCTCCTTTAAAAGAAATGTACCGCCAATACTCTCTCAACATTTTTATTTTCTTCATTTTTTTGAAACCTTATTTGCTGTACATGGTTATAAGTTGATAGAAGGGGGAGGAGGGGAGCAGCCATCTTGCTTGATGGCATTTATAGATGTGTCATGTGGACCATAGGAAAATATAGACGAAGAGATGTGGGCATGATCTGTGACCCATTTAGAGGTCATTGTGCAGAGAGACTGAAGGGGAGCGGTGTCCAGCACCTATTGTGAAAACTAGATCATGCGTCAAAGTGACCCTGACAATGTTAATGCAGAAACTGCTGGAAAGTGTTCTCTACAGAACAGGAAGTGTCAGCTTATTCAATGAAAAAGTGCAGGATTATTTTAATATAGATAACAAAATATTGATATAGAATTGGTAATTTTCAAAACGATACATTCCCATTAAAGGGACCAGCTCATGACTGCACTGATTTTACACTTATGGCCTTCCTATAGGATGAGTGACTGAAAAATAACCAGGAACAGATCTCCGAGATCCCATCAGGCATCATTTAAGTTACTAAGAAGTAAATCCAGCATCCACACCAACTTGAATAAAAACTTGATTTTTATGGTAGCACCCGTAAAGTCATTTTGGGAACATCCTTTAGATGCAATTTAATTTACTATTGCAGATGCAACTGACATATTGTTTATGGCATATGAGAGTGGGGGGTATTATGCAGCCATGAGCTGCAAGAAAGTAAAAACTATACTGTAACTAAATAAGATACCCGGGGAATGTCCATCATCAAATGGACAAGGTGTGCAGAAATAGTAAACATAATATGAAGGCCTTTAAAAGGACAGCTATCAGTTTACTGAATAACACTACAATGCAGGCTATAGGCACAGCTATATACACCGCATTTACAATGACAAGACTATGCCGCCAGCCCCTAGTGTCAGCAGCCGCCTATTCTGTACATATCTAGGATATACACGGCTGCAGGGATTAAAGGGGTTGTCTCGCTACAAAGAATAGCTTTCAAATTGTAGGGAACACAAAATAAAGACATTTTCCAAATATATTGCATTGTTCCTCTGTTTTCCCTAAAGAGATACAAGTGAATTTATTACCTCCTTGGCTATTTCAGTTCCCTCAGTAACTGACCTGTAAACAAATCTCCTGGGGCTGTTTGTTCAATGAGATAACAGAGAGTGAGTCATCACACAGGTCAGCAGTGTCAGTCAGTGTCCTGTGCTGCCAGACAGTAAAAAGCTTGATTTATCTCAAGTAAACAGCTCTGTAATTAGGGCTTTTGTTTTGGGGATCAGATAAGAAGTCCTGCCAGTAGTTTGAGAAGCTAATCTAATCTAATTAGCATCTGAAAGCACAACCTGGCTGTACAAGCACTGAGCTTATGCAAATTAGTATGAACCAGGAAGTGACAGAGAATTTCTTTCATGCATTCTTTGAAACCCTGTGGGGAGACAACTCCTTTAAGCTTAAAGGTCCATCTAGGGTCCTAAATGGATGGAGAAGTGTCCCGAGGTTTTCAGCACTAGAGATCTGTGACAAAGCTGTGATCAGTGGGCAAGGAGCTTTCCATATAGTATCACTGATCCCATCCCACTACAGTCACTTCTCTTCATCCTGATAGCAGGGAGCAGTAAATTATAGATTTTAGCTTTGTTGTCCAAGGCTCTGTACAGTTTACCAGCTAGAACACCGGGGGGGACAAACGGAGCAAGCTCTGGACGCCCCAATTATAAATGGGCAGTGCTAAAAATCCTGGTCACAACCTGCAATACTAAGTGAGACTGACTCCACTAATGGCTGCGCTAGAGGCCAGTAATGAAAGTGGTGGTGTTACAGACAAGGCAAGACAGATGAAGAACGCAAACTAATCATGTAATAGCACATGAATAATAGCGTACTACAAGAACCTGTTATCACAGCCATAATGTTACTGAAAAAAATACATTCACATAATTGTATAACCAGCCGCTGCTTAGAAGGGAATCTGTCGCCAATTTTTTATTTTTTTTACTAATTAAAACAAGACACTGATCCATATTCTTTTCTTCTTTTATTTTCTGATTGTAGATGTCTGTATAGGATTGTGGGGACGGCTTTCTTGCCTGAGCTGCTTTTTACAGCAGCGTCATGGACATAGGAGCCCGTGAACAGGATCAGTCCCATTGGCTTCTATAGGAGAGTTTTCTAGGCATGCTCTGTGACCTGGGAGAAATCAGTGTTCAGGGAGGGTGAACGGTGACTATCTTCTATTGCAGGGGTCTCCAACTCCAGACCCACCAACAGGTCAAGTTTTCAGGATTTCCTCAGTATTGCACAGGTGATATAATTATGGTCAGTGCATTCTGTGGGAGATATAGAAAACTTGACCTGTTGGTGAACACTGTTCTATTGTGACTGGTGGATCCTGTGTTACATATACACATTGCTGTCACCTTTCAGTGTAATCCTGCCTTTACTGATAATGAGCAGACTACTGACTCATTCTCTACAGAACAGGAAGTGTTAGACTATTATTAGGCCTAGTGGCCAAAGTGAAAACAGCAGGACTTAAGAATTTTTTTATTTTTTTTTAAATATTGAAAGTGATAAGGGAAATTTAAAAAAAAAATAAAATAAAATTGTTTAACATACAAATATGAGTTAAACAATAATTAACTTTTTGATGACATTCCCTTTAATATAATTGTCAGAATCGCTTTCTGGGAGAGGTTCACTAACTATTGTAGGGCTGCTGGGAAGCCATAATAGCCTGATTTCAGCAGATAGTTTGCACCAGTTTATGCGGATACAAGCTGCTGTAGTCCCACATTACAGGCCCGGATGAGCGATCCAGTGCCAGGGTATACTCCATCTATTTCCTTAAGGCCCCAGACTGTAATTGTTAAAGGAACACTAAACTTAGAAAGAAATGATAGAAGCAGGTTCCTTTTAATCTCTATTTCCAGTTGGCTGAGGAGGTGAAGATTAGTCCTGGGGCTGGGCTTAACATTTTCTGCCTCAGAGGAGAGAGGGAAGGCTCCTACTGCAGCAAGTTGCCATCAATGACAGGTTCAGGGACAGCAAATTATTTTAGGATTTCTCAGTTGTAATTAGAATATGACAAGAGAGAAAGATTAATGAAAGACTGGACCTAATGCGAGACATGAACATGATAAACTTGCCCACAGTGTTTGTAAATCTATAGGAAACACCGGGGTTCATCTCCTGCTAATCTATTCCATTTTCAATCAATCAATGGAAAGGGCAGGGCTTAAACTTTTTCACCAGCTGCAGACAAAGCAGAAGGAGAGAGGCTCCTGCTACAAGTGGTTTTCTTAGAGCAGGACACAGGATATGGAGGAAGGACGGACATGCTGACCTCCTGCCACACTGAGAAGTTCTCTAGATTTTTCTCAGTTAGAATTAGAATAGGAGTCAAAATAGAGTCAAAGAAAAGGAACAGATAAAAGGCTATGGACACCTTTGGCGCAGGAAAAAAACAAGTAACCGTTCCAGTAAGTTTTAGTGTGCAATCTTTGTTCATTTTAAAACCGCCTGATACTCAGTTTGCAGCCTGCTTCTACCTTCAGATTTTCTCTTATCATCCAAAAATAGATACGGTCTGTGGTTAGAAGTCTAGAACTTGCCATGGGTGCTCTGCTTTCGCTCTACACTGGTACATAGCCTAAGTCATTCTCACCCTGTAAACTGCCTTATTTGATTTGTCCACCTCGGATGCTCTCCTCCTAGTCCATGCTTTGGTTTACTATGTACAACCTACTTATTGACAGATATGTTTAACATTCAACAGTACAAGCTACTTGATACTGTTACGGTCACACAACGTATTTTGAAGAGTACATTTACTCTTCATTATCTGCTTAAAAAAACACCTGATTATAGGTGAATTTTGAAGAGTAATTTGGAAGCGTATTTTGAAAAATCCTACCCCCATTACATCATGTGGTGATTTTACTTGTGTAAGTGCCTCAAAAATTGACAAAACGGTCTCTAAATACGCACTGCAAAGACGCTTGTAAAAAACGTGTTAGAACATTGTTTGAAGCTTATTTTGGGGAATACCCCAAAATACAGTAAGTGAACATATCCTAAAGCACAAGTTGGAAAGCGGCAAAATGGTACAAAGTATTTAATGACTACTATATAGAAAGCTGTTAATTTGCTTCCTTAATGTCAGATTAGGTAGTAAAAAAAATTCAGCGCCAAAAAGTGTCCATATCCTTTTAGTGAAGAATTGGCTCTGTGGTTTCTAGGATTAGTGTTCCTTTGAATGGTTCGCAGGGGGCAATTCCAGTAATAGTAAACTTTTCAAAAATAGTCAGTGGCTCCAAACTGGAGCTTTCCCTGAAGTCTACAGGTGGAAGCAGTAAAGGAGTGAAAATGGCTAATAAACACGACTTCAGTTTATCCATAAAGCCTAGGATCCCCTACACTGCCTGTCTACAGAGGTCATTTATAACATGGCTGCAGAGCGCGGTATGCATCTTTCTTTCTCCATCCAATAGCAGCAGACACTTGTGCTCAGGTCTCTCCCATCTGTGCACAATGAGGAAGACACAATACAATCGTTAGTAAGCGAGAGAATAGGAGACACAAGAGCTGCTTAAGGTCTGAAAGTAACTGAGGCTCCGGGACGCCATCTAAGCACACGATTTCTTGCCAGTCATGTAATTTACTGATGTCCATAACAAATCTTTCAAATTTGTATCAATGGACTTTAAACAAGGGAGCAAAAGCTCCTTCAGACACAATTGTCCTAGATCAGAAAAATTTGGGTTTCTATAGTTTAGATTTGTTACAATTTAGTCAGAACCACGTATCTGGCCCCAATTTCCCAATTTCCGGGCGTTCCTTAAGAGTTCCCCAGTATCGCTGCCTGCTGTGTTATATAAAAGCAAAATTTCCACACTGCTCCTTTAAGCGACTTTGAAACCTGAAAATAAAATAAGGCTACGCAAGTATTCTAGGCCATGCTGGTGCACGCAGTGAATTTATAGAAGTTAACAGAAAAGGAAAAATTGACCTGCAAACGCAAACCAGTGCGTCTATCTCCATAGATGCACAACATTGGGTTTGCCCAAATTGAATGTAAATTTGAACCCACCCCAAGTGGATACTTATAAGATCAATGCCCTTCAGCACCAGCATAGCCTTGCGCAAAGCTCGCGTGCGCTGGGGGGGCGGGAGGGACGTCACCTTTTTCTTTTCCAGGTTGTCAATTGTAGTTCTTGAATACTTCTGTTAAAAATAGCAATGACGTTATTGCTACACAGCAAGCAGCGGGCTACCGGGTCCATGGTATTGGAATGCAATGTTACAGGCCGATTGCTGCTACAGAACAGAGCCCAATTGTTTTCAGACCAATCCACAGTTCCACAAATATCGAACATTGTACATTTCATGATTGCATAAGCCCACAGGGGGAATAAAACATTCTGTACGATCAGATAAGAGGAAGAAGAAGCTTCACTCAAACGTCTAAAATCATTACTGCTAGTTGTCCAAGTTTTGTTCACCCTGAAGCGAGCAACTGCGGGTTCGAGAGGGACAACAACTAAAGTTGTTCTTCCATCACTTACCTAGCCACTGCACAAATGACTTCACCATAGAAATGATACTCTTAATATCCCAGACGTAGGGGTACAGGTCGTAGAGGATGGTCCTATTTGGACAGTTGGAAAGTCGGGCGAACATGGTCATGACGATGTTGCACATCTCTTCAAACTTTGCAGCTCTGTCTCTCCATTCACTTATCTGTAATACAAAGACGACAAACGTGCATTAAATAGCAGAACAGATGGGGAGATATTTGTACGTACTACATTCTAAAGACATTTTTGCATTTATTGAACCCTGCAGGTTATTGCTGAGGTAGGCATGTGGTTTCTGGTCACCACTTTTTCCACTCAGCCCTTTGAGAACAATATAAACATCACATCTAGACATCTCAATGAGTACTGCAAAGGATCTAGAGATCCCAAAACTCTAAGGCCATGTTCACACGGCTTAATCCTGGACATATTTCAGTCCATAATTACACGCCGGAGTGCGCAAATTACGGGCTGAATTCGTCCTAGTAACTACCGTAATCCACAGTTCTCATAGAGAACTATGGATTACGTCTCCTCTCCCTGGCTTGGTGAATCCGCCCGTGGGGGAGATAAGCGACATGTGAATTACCAGCGGTGTATACGCGCCGCTGGTAATGAAAGTCTATGGGCCGGCGAGGTGCCGGCCCCCCGCACCCGACCCCGCTCCCACGGCGTAATTGCAGGGCGTAATTACGTCCCGCAGATAAGCAGTGAGAACCTAGCCTAAGGGTGCGTACCCACGGCATAGGACAAATACCGGCCGGTTTTTGTCCTGTTTTGCGGCTGTCCCCACGCGATGAGCGTGGAAAAGCCCTCCCCATTCACAAGCACAGATTCCGTCCGTAAACCAGACAGAAGATTGTGCTTGTAGAATGTTTTGCGGCCGTACCGCGGGCGTAAAAACCACCGGACAGAAAACCCATGCAGTGGGGACTGCTGTACGGGTTTTCCATAGAGCACCATTGTGCTCATTTTCAGCTGGTTTTTCAGGCGGTCTGAAAAACCGCAAACCGGATGAAAAACCGGACAGAAAACCCATGCCGTGGGGACATGCCCTAAGCTGGGAGGTGCGGGACACAAGTTTTACATAAAGCAACATAATGTAGAAAGACAAAAACCTAACAGGAAGGAAATGGACTGCTTGTGCACATGCTATACATTGATCTACTGCTGCTAAGGAAAACGTCACAAAAATGAACAGGAGATTCTGAGTACACATTGTGATCAAACCGCATAAGCCAACTTGCCACTCCATAGTGACCTCTTAGAACGGGATGCTGTGGCCAAAAGCCAGTGGTCTAAACGTGTCAGAAGTAGGCTGTTCCACCTTCAGGTGTTGCTGTGGCGGTGGTCGCCGCATAGTGCTACACCTGTTTGTGTAGGGACCCACTTAAAAGAGGTCGCCATAAAGTGGCTGCCAGGCTCAAACTTGGTTCACAACTGCGCCCGAGGTGTGAGTGTGTGTATATATCTAACAAAGAAAAGATGAAAAAAAAAAAAGCCAACAAGCATTCAGTGATATTTTTTTACAAATTTAAACAAAGGATACCACAACCCACAACTCCAATTTATGATCATTGTGAAACGGTTTCGGTTCTACCTTCGGAACAAGGCTTCGACTGAAACCTTCATTGCAGATGAAAAAAGGTCTTTTACAGTTTGAACAAAATGTGAACTAATAACCTCACCTACATTTTAGTACATTATTGCTTAGATGCTATTGATCAAAAACACACAACAGTGATCAGATAAAACTGCCAGCAGGATTTTTAAGGCGACTCTATATCTGTCAGCTCTGCAGACAGTCGTTTCTTCTGACCTCCCTTTACCCATCTGCTGTCAAGGAAGAGCCAGGACATTGGATATATCAGATGGCTGGCTGACCCCATGTTAAATTGTCAGGTCCGACTGACATTCGCCTTAACTAACAATTCTAGATACTGTTTAGTAATCACCAGTCTAGTTCTTTACTAATCTATCTAAAAAAATAAATAGTAATAAATGTACTCACTTTGTCTGTGTCTTTTCCAACACAGTTCACACTGACCACACTGCTGTTGGCACGCAACCACTGAAATTCCTTTAACATCTGTGCACCTTTTGGTCCATGCTCATAAGGCAGGTAAAATAAGTCGGCAAGCAATTGTAAATCCTCCAGGGTGACCGCTTCAGCAGTGTAGAGGGGCTTCTCATTAGGTCCAGGGATAAACTGCTCCTTGTTGATCTGTTCATCAGTCTGCATTGGAGCAATGTCATTACATACATCCTCCTGCATACAGGACTCTGAAGACTTGCCTTCACTGACACTCTCTTTATCAGTGTCCATGGGCTTTAACTCCTCAGACATTTTAGCCTCAACAATGTCTGTTAAGATTTGGTTAACGTTCTTATTGACATCATCAATTTTTTCTACCACCATCTCCATGGGTTCCTCATCGAGTTGCTTTTTCTCCACCTCTTTGGGCAACATTGGTGGCTCTGGGCTCAGTGCCGTGCCTTGGCTCATGATCGGTTGTTGGTAAACGGTTGTAACGGTGGTTGATGCAGTGAGGGAGGGGTTGGAAATTAATGGCGCTATTCCAACAACTGTGGCTTTGGCTCCACTGTGGGCTAACTGACGGTCTAGCAGAGAGGGGAAGAGGAGGGGGAAAAAAGCAACATTTAAATACAGATTATAGGCTTGGGCTGCTCAATAGAACTTTTTCGAAAGCGGGTCATAGACTTGATGAATCTGTTGCCTGGAGCCATCACAAACATGAAATGTTAGGAGACATTCACTTTATTTTAGGTTCTACCCTGAGAACACCGTTGTTTCCTCCTTGAACGAGGACGCCACGCAGACTGCCCGAGTCAGATTTCTGGCTCCTATACTTTAGTATTTGACACCGCGTAAACACCTCAAAGAATTAGCATGTCAATTCTTTGCAGGCATGGACAGCACGTGCCGACAAATACTATTAGGCTATGTTCACACGGCTTATTTTGGGACGGATTTCAGCCCGTAATTCGCGCCATACTGAGCGAATTACGGGTGAAATCCGTCCCAGTCATTACGGTAATCCAGAGTTCTCATAGAGATCTATGGATTCCGTCTCCTCTCCCCGCGCGCCATATTTCGCGAGCGAGGAGACATGTCAATTATTCATGGAGGTATCTGCGCCGTGGATAATGAATATCTATGGGGCCGGCGAGCTGCCGCCCCCGAGCACACGGCGTAATTGCGGGCGAAATCCGTCCCACAATTACGCCGTGAATAAGCTGTGTGAACATAGCCTTAGCGTCATCTAAATGGCAGAGCCGACTTTAAATGGCTGTCTATGGGGGAAGTGTTCAAAGGCGTTTTGGACGTGCACTAAACAAGACAAAAAAAAAAAAACACATTGTGTGAACATACCCATAATGATCATGAAGAAAAATTAACATAAAAGCCTGCGAGTTCTGAGTGCACATCAGATAACTACAGCAGCCTATGAACTTACTGCTATACTGAAGAGGCACGCCAAACTCTTGCAGCCAATCTGTCAGTGCCATTTTTAGAGCCATTTGGGGACTGTACAGTACATCGGTTTCTAAGTCTTCATCACTGCCTTCATTTTCTAATTTAATCTGTATGGATACGGTGCTGTCTTCACTGTCCGCTACAAAGGAAAAATGAAGTGATGAGTTTCACAGCTTCTTATAGATTTTCTTAAATAGTAAAAATCGAATTGTTCTTTGCAAGTTCAGAAACCAAGTAATACAATATATACACTGCATGTGTAAATACCAGATCAGTGGGAATCATGAAGGGAACTGGAACCCTAGATCACACGTTTATCATTAGAAATTGCTATACTTACTCATTACCACATCTTTTCTCACTCCGTTCATGTTTGACTTATACCACGTAGCTAATGTGTGAATTGCAATATAATTTGACTCAAATTCACAGTTTGGATTGGTTAAAACTCCTTGGAGCCTGGGAATAAGCTCGGTAGAACGGCCCTTGTAGGGTCCAAGGAATAGTCTCTTCTGATCATAATCATTTGCATGGATGTTGTCCCAGATCACAGGGGACCTCTTGAGAATTTTGGAAATCTCTTCAATGGATTCCACTGGAATATCTTTAGACACAACCTTAGGGCCTGCAAAAATCAGAGAGCAATGATGGCTAAGTAAGTTCTAAACAAGGCACAGGACAAAAAACACTGATATGTGTTGTATGTATAGATTACAAGTAGCATCCGTAAGGGCCCGTTCACACAGCGTTTTCTCAATGTTATGCTTTGATATGTTTTAGAGTAGAAAAGTAGAAACATAGAACATGATAAACGTACAGAAACGTCTCCTTTCCTATGCATACGTTTTTAAAACACTTTTTATACTTTGTCAATAATATGACGTAAATAAAGTAAAAACAGTGTTAAACGTACGCAAACGTACACATTTATATACGTCAGTCAGACTTCAATGTTTAAAAAAAAGTATGCAAATGTATGCATTTTTTTTTGCGGGACACAAAAGCGTAGTAGACCACACTTGTGGATGCCTCTCAAAAACAGTATCCAAAAACACAAGCTATGTCAAACGGAGTCAAAAGTATGCACTGCTGACTATATGTTTCTACCATTGTACTCAATGAATAAGTCAAGCTATGCGTTTGGATACTGCTTTGTACCAAATGTATACGTTTAACGTATCAGCCAAACGCCATGGGGACCCAACCTAACACAAAGATTTCACCCATGGAGGGATTGTTCTCCTTTACACCTCAGTAATAATAACTATAAATATAAGCTATTGCGGCTTTCTGATGAAGTCAACCCCTCTATATAACATATTAAGGCATATGGACGTTACACTAGGGGAAACACCACTCACCTTCTCAACTAAATGACAACGGCCCATTGACTTTTTACATCCGGGTGGTCAACATCTAACTGTGCACGGATGGTTTTAACACATCAGTGCAGAGTTTGCAGCTGCACGAGTGGACAGCAGACTTCCCGACTCCTGGCCCAGGGCTCGGTAGCTGCAGATGCTGCTGTGTCTTATCACACCCAGATCAATTCTGCAGCGAGGTCAGGGGGTGTATTTTCGCTGTAAGGGCCAGTTCACACGACTGATTGCCGTCGTAATTTCGGGGACTGATTTCGCCCCGCAATTACGCCGACTGCCGTGCAGCGGGGGAGGGGCGGGGGGCCGGCAACTCGCCGGCCCCATAGACGGTCATTATTCACGGCGCGTACACGCCGTAAATAATGTGCGTGTCACTTTCTCCCCGCCCGGCGGATTCGCCGAGCGGGGAGAAGAGACGGAATCCACAGTTCTCTATGAGAACTGTGGATTACCGTAATGACCGGGACGGATTTGCAGCGCAAATACGGCGCGCAGTACGGCTGAAATCCGTGCACAAATAAGCCGTGTGAACGATACCTAACTGGGACTAATATAGCAGCCCCAGTTAAGGGGTAAAATAGCAAAATAAAAAATAAATAAATGTTACCTAAAAATATCCTCCAAAGATCTCTTACTGATCTTATGGGGGCACAATATGTAACATACAAAAAAAAAGAAGAAAAACACACAACACCACACAATTATTATTAGCCATGCCCCGAAAACCCAAAAAGGTTATATAATCTACATATTAACGTGACAATTACAAAACTTATGTTAGTGCAAGTATAAAAATAAAAAATGTGAAAAGACTTTTATGACCATTTTCCCCAATATTGTTAAAAAAGAAAACCGAAATCTAAAAATTACAGATTAAGCCCTTGTGCATCACAGAAAAAAAAAAAAAAAAAAAAAAAATGTGTTAAAAATATTAGTAGAATAACCAAACACAAAAAAACATAGCATCCAAACCGTTGTACTAAAGAAAATGGAAATAAGCCTGGTCAGGAAGAAGGGTTAATGGCACTGGTCAGGAATTGGTTAACTTTCTCAGTGGAGAGCTCTTCAATAAGCGCTACAATAGCGCAACACTACATTTTTTCAGCAAGATTTAAAGGGGTTTTATTACCACATGTTTTCACAGACTTGAGCTGTTTCTGTCTGTTACAGCTTCAAAACAAGGGGTGTGTCTCCCCTCCCAGTAAGCATGTCTTCCCTAACTGAAGAGTTGTAACATCATCATTCTGTGTTAGCAGTGGAAGGGAGAGGATGTCACAGCTCTGCAGACCACCTGCAATAGTTCTCATATCTGCAGATCCGTCACCTCCCTCCACAAGCTCCTTGTAACCAGAACACCTGCATTGCTTTAAGCAGTTATACATACAGCATGAACTGATTAAATAAATGGGAGAAAGGCACGCTGCACCCCCTCTGTTATCAGGCAGGAGGTAGAGCTGACTGTATAAGCCTGTGTTATATTGGGAGAGAGTGAATCTAGCAGCTAGAGACTCAGTAATTGCCCAGATCCTTTACATAGAGCCATCACTGGAAGACGAGCATAGAGAGGAGCAGAGACAGCCTTTATTGTACAGACACAGCCATCACCGGCAGCTCATTTCACTTTTAATTTTCCACAGCTCAGAGGGGAGTAAGCACAGAGTGCAGTCATCCATCCACAGCACAGGAGGAGTGTCCCATCAGGGGGGCGTGTCAACAGGCAGAATGAAATATCAGTCAGCCAATCACAGAAAAGGGGAAGTGGCGTGGCCCAACCCCAGGCTGCAGTTTTAGGTGGAAAACACACAGATAACTTATATCTGTTATACTAAGTGATTTAGGTAATGCAAACCAATTGCAAAAGTGCTTATTTTTACTGTCCCATCATTAGAGATATGATCTTTGTAGCAAGAAAACCCTTTTAAGTAAATCGCCATCCTGACAACTGTAGGCGATTTCTTCGCATTTTAACATACAAATACCCAGGATTCGGCCCATCCCACTCCATCACCAACAGCTGAGTATAATATTGCTGCATTATTTATTTGAATGGGGAAATGCTACATGGCAAGAGTGGTTCTTTTCAAAGGGGGTAAGCAAAAACTATTTATATTTCACCTTGAACTGGGGTTAAAAAAAAAAAAAATACTGCATAGGTCTATACAATTAAGCCTGTTAAAGGATTAATAAATTAGAATATATATATATATATATATATATATACACACACATACACACACACCACACACACACACACACACACCCGCATCTGTGTAGTACACTTTAATCATACCGACAGTCTAGAGCCCTTCAAACAACAAGGGGTTTCCAGTTCATATAAAATAAACCGAATGAAAATGAATTACCTGTCCAAAGGACTTCTATGCCTGGGAGCAGCTTTTCACCCACTGTCCTCAGATAGGGCGACTGGGCAACATTTGGATAACAGAAAGTTCCACAATATTCTGAAAGAACAGTTTTTGGTCACAAATCAATGTTTTACACAAGGCGATGACTGTACATATGAAATGTTACTTACCAGTAGGACAAAATAAAAAGTTTTCCGGTTCACCTAAATATTGATATATTTCATTAGTTATTGAGACTTGTGCGTGTGCAAAAGAGCTGAAAACCTCCTTATCTGCTGGGCACATATTGTGATCAATATCATCAAACAGAAGGGCAAATGACTTGCACCCAAACTGAGTGACCTGGAAATAAAAGCAATGGAGGTCGTCATCCAAAAGTTATAGAAAAATTATACACATTCCTAAGATATACAGCGCAATAGCAATAATAAGGAACAAAGCAGGCGTTTCAGCATTCAGTATGGATACTGATGTCTGTAGCCACCTTTAACCCCTTCCTCTGTAGGGATTACATTGAGTATGTTTTTTCCTCCCCACCTTCCAACACCAATCACTTCTCTATTTTTCTGTCTATGCAGCCGTATGACAGCTTGTTTTTGTGGGACAAGTACTTTTCATTGTTATAGTTTACTGTACCATATAATGTACCAAAAAAAACCCCAAAAAAACACTGTGCCACTTTTAGGGGTGGGACGCGTTTGTTTTCTATGGGAGTCTGTGTAGTATGAATTATATGTTTTCTTTAATTTGCAGGCTGGTATGATTCCAGGGCTACCATTCTTTTTTCATTATTTCTTACCATCTCATATTGCTTTGCCTCGCCATTAAAACTAAATTTTTCTGTGTACAGAGCTGTGTGAGGACTCCTTCTAAAATGCAGTTTTTAAGGGTAGCGCTTTCACATGCAACTTTTTGATTTCCACTCTGGGCCAGTAGCGACAGATGTTAGTTGTAATAGCTAGCACTCGCCGCTCATGGAGCAGCGCTAATTATTCCTTTACCGACATTATGTCGTAAATATATGTCAAATGTCGGTAAGAAGTTAAAAGAGCGCCCTAGGCCAAACTGATCACCCACCATTCGTCTCCGCGTTTATTCTTGACTGAAACTAGTATGGTTACAACGTGTTGGCCAACGCATACGGGATCCTATAAATGCGGTCACACACATTGCACTGCGTGTAATTTTATGCAAGTTTCTACTTCTTTCATGTCTACAGTTACTAAGGAGACATACAACATTAAGTCTTATATAAACTGTATCACCAGGTATGTTATTTATATGATAACTTGCACCCATTGTAACCTTCAATATGTGGGGAGTACAACAACCGTGCATTCTCCGGCATCTATCAGACACACATAAATCCATTGTGGTAGGGATTTCTATGGCCTCGAAACATTTCATTGAGAAACATCAGGGGGATACTACGGGCTTCACATTTTCTGGGATAGAAAGGGTATTCAAACCAGTTAGAGGCTGGGATCATCGGAAAAAATTATTAAATCGCTTGGTTTGGTGGATTTACAGATTAGGTTCCCTTTATCCACAAGGTTTAAACAAGAGACATGATTTATGGTATCAATATCAATGTTCGTTGATTTGTATTTATTTTTAATAGTATAGGTTTTTATTATGTGAATGTGATTAGGGAACGACAGGGTTAATACCAGCTTCCTGTGATTGCATATTGCCATTTAAATCATGGTCATTCAGATACCAGATACGCTATGATTAAGGATATTTTTTCCGAAACGCATTAGCGTGTTATCACGACATTATATTATACTTATCCATACGTTTTTAAGATTTGTAATCAATAAAGAACACATTTTTATATCTTTTTCACCTGACCGGATTGGAGCTGGAAGCCTTTTTTCTCATTGTTCAGATCACCCACTATGTCTGCCACAAAGCCTGAGAGGGTAACTCAAACACTACCAAGGATCATACAACAAAGAAAAAAAAATAATCAGATTGTTCCTTTACCCACCTGGTCTAATTTACGCTTCAATGTAGACACTTCCTTTTGGTTAGAAAAAGTTATATCAAGTCCCGGAGATATGGCATAGATGAACTCAATTCCAAATTCCTGGGCAGCGGAGATCAAGGTCATGAGCTGATCTGAAGACAACAAAAGGTTTGGATATTAGCTGTGCAATATAGAAAAGAAGCATAAAAAAAAAAAAGAAAAATCAAGAACGGCTTTTATCTTCATGCCCTGGAATCTATGGATGTACAAGCTGCATACAATTCAGCTCAAGTTTAGTAAGAGCTTATAGCAAGAAAAAGCAAAGGTTGGAAGTTACTCATAGCAAGCAATTAAATTGGGTTTCTGCAAAATGAAACCTGAAATCTGAGTGACTGCTGTGGGTAAGTACAGCAAGCTTTCTTCGCACCAGTTTAAACACATCTACCCCAACTTCTCTACATCAAGTACAGCAGTTCGTGGGATCCTCCTGGAGGCTAAACTAGAATCCGGTCAAATAGTTCATAGACGAGTGACAATATTGGAGGAAGGGAGGGTTACTTTTTAACTTTTGTTTCCCCCACTATTGATCCAGAGAAATATGGAACATGTAAGGCATCAACCCATCTGTTGTATAAGGAAACATTTCACTCCTGAATCCATATGACAAGGAGACAAGATCATTCACAGGAATTCTATAAGTCTACGTCTACATAGCATATGACAAAATACCGTAGGAAATCAGATGGCATTTGGTCATTGCAGGACTGCAGTTTTTGGTGCAGATTTGCGCAAAAGCCTTGGTCAGTTTTCGGATTTGCCATCGGCCCTGTACATTAAATGTACGGGGGTCGACGGAAAATCTGAGCAGAATCCAGCGGAATAAACAACACGTGGCATATTCCGCCGGATTTTTAACACAATAGTAAGTAACCCGTACTGCAGCACAGTGTACCGTCAGATTTTCAGCTGTTTCAATATACTAAAACCGCCAAAAATCAGGCCATATTCCTGTGTTGTGTAAAAATAGCCTAAGTGTCAATACCATTTGGGTTCAGATAATTGTCTGGGGCTTTTTGAAACCTCCTCTTGTTCTAGCTGTGACCAGCTCCTGGGGCAGACTATTCCAGAGCTTGTCACTTCTGGAGATGAAACCTTTTTTATTCCAGACAGACCGAGTGCTTTGAGGGGGTTTTAGATTAAAAAAAAAAAAAAAAATCTATGTAGCTTAGGTGTTCAATACCTGCCACACATTATGTCCTGCGCTGCTTGTTAAGGACCCGAAGACCACAATTGGAGTTACTTCATAAACAGATTGCATTACTTGCCAATTATACCGATCCTGTGTTACAGCTTGTATTATACTCCAGAACTGCACCGACTATTCAGCTTGTGGAATTAATATACAATTTATCCTGTAGTGTTCCCCAATAAGTCTGTTATACTCCAGAGCTGCAGTCACTGGAGCACATGTATGAAAGCTGCTGCACCAGAATTCTGGCACAATTTGCGCCAAAGTATGTCATACACGCTTTACAGCACATTTAGGATAGGTTTGAGACAGTTTCTAGACACTTGGATTACTCTACTGCTGAAGTCACTGTGTACATCCATTACTTATCCTCATACCCAGTTATAACCTGTACTATACCCCACCGCAACCTTAACAGCAGAACTTGCATGTCGGGAAATGCCATCTATACACCAGGCACTTCTATTGTAAGCTAACATAGGCATACAAACTGCCTCCCCTGCATGATAGTAGCCCAGCTAGGTTGTTGGGAAGTGCCCGTCATCAGTTTCCAAAAGCATAAGCAGAACTGTGAGAGCAGCTCTACTGCACACTATAAAATGCAAGTAATGCAATGTGTGAACATAGCTGTAAACAAGCAAACCTCTAACTGCATTACAGTAATGCCAAGCAGACCAACAGGTGCGACTATGTTTTGGCTGCAGAACTCTTGTTTTCCACAGACCAGACACCACAACAGGATGCGCACTAGCGTTTCATGGTTCCCTTCTCTGTTCCATGCTTTATAGATGGAACATTACAGAGTTTACAACCACATTAAATAGATAATTACAGTCTATGCATCAAGGAGCCATGCGTGTAGGAGCAGGAGTAACCGTTTTAATCCAGGAGGCAAGCAGCAGTGCTGGTAATCATTACTAATGAGAGAGCTGATGCTATGAGTAAGGGGAATCTGCTTTGCTGTCCCCAAAACGCGTCAGTTTGAGGGTCATCTACACGGGCTGCTTGTCTACTATATGTGCCTATGCACCATGCATATATTTTTTATGAAGATTTAAATACATTTTTGTATTTTTATCTGCTATATATTGGAATTGCTGGATCGTTTTTCCTTTCATCTAATGAGAGAGCCCATGCAATAGAAGTCCCTGAGAACGGAGGGAATTATCTACGACTCTGCGCTGTGTTCATTAGTACTTTTTTTCTCTGAGTCTCCACCTACAAAACTCTGCTGCCACAATTGCTCATTATACCCAGAATCCAAAAGTGCTGAGTGGTTCTGGAAACCCACACAGAAGGCTAAAAAAAAAAAACCTGCTGGTCAAAGGATATGTAACTGTGTAGAGAACACAATCTATGGAATGGGGATCATTGCTATAGGGGAGGGAGATGGCGCTTGCAGCACCATAAGAAGGGACACCAATAAGTCATATCGACTTTGGACTGGGATCACATTATAGCAAGCATTTATAATGGGTAAACAAAGCCTGTGGGAAATACAACAGTCTGTGGGGAAATGGACAGAGGGTCAAGTGTAGAATGAGAAGAATTACCTGCTTCTTCCACGGAGTACATCTCTCTCCAAAACATCCTGTGCTTGTAGTCATCCTTTGGAGCATACAGGTACGTGTTCAGACCCCACTTCTGTAGTCTATGGTACAAAACATGAGCATTACAAACCTAAGAAAGGAGCAGAACTTATGTCAATACACGGAGGAGAACTCAACCTTCCAGACTGAAGACACCTGGCCTGCCACCGAAACTAAAGGCAGTCCTCCACCTTCCAGTCTGAATTGCTAGTCCTCTCATCTGGTATGATGGCATATAGCAAAAGCTTTACCCATAGCCTAAAGACCACTGATCCCAATGATCCACTGCATCTAATTATGGTAAGCCCAGTTTTACAGACCTTGCAAAACAAAACAAAAAGTTCTCATGCTTGTAGATTAGATGCAGCGCCTTTAGTTCTGTGTTCGGCACCAGGGACCACACATTGAACACGTCAAATATCTGCTGCAACTATGTGTTAATAACTGTTCAACCACAAAAGAGATTACAAATCCGATTGCGGCAATCCATTTCTGAGACCATTCTTGTCGTCTGATATTCTACAGAACCATCCTCCTGTTGGAAAAACTTGACTTAAACCAAAATGGCGGCTTTCAGGATGGTGGCAGTGTTCCGGACATACCCTAACTGGCCATTACTGGCTGGGGCATTTGACTCACCCTACATGTGTATATGTACATATATCTATATACACACACACACACACCTCAAAAATATAGATTATGAGAAGTGCAGCACAATTCTGCTATTGTTTTGTGGCCTAGTGGATTGTGAAGCCATCAAGGAGCTGAAGACATTAGGATTACCATTCCACTATACTCTAGTGGCTGTAGAAATTGATGCTATGGATTCCTATAAGAATAAGGCCTGGTTCACATCTGCATTTCACTTTCCATTGTTCTATTTCATTTTGGATTAAGAAAAACAGAAAAGATCGGTCACACATTGCTTTCATTGGGGCTTGGGGGCTTTCAATTTGCTTCAGTTTAACTCCACTCTTTTTATGGAAAAGCGCGGCATGCTGCAAAAAAAACCCCACAAAAACACAAAATCTAAAGAAAAGGACCCTGCCACTTTTTTTTTTTTTTTTTACTTTGAAGTCAATTAAAGATGGATTTCCCTGCCCTTAAATGGACAGTTCTCAGGACTCCAGTGCGTATTTGCGCTTTGCCAGAAGAAAGTCCAGAATGTCCGGCACCAAGACGGGTAATGAGTCAAGTATAATGCATTATACTAGACTCTTGCTACCACTAAGAGCTTCGCCCGAAACATGTCAGCATCATTGCCCCTCTATCATTGTATTTTACTGTATTGGCTTTATATTTATTTAATAAAATCCGTTGACTCTTGCCCGTCTTGGTGCCAGCCATTCTGGACTTTCTTCTGACATACCATTTGTGTTTCTTGGAGCGTTGGCATGGGCGCAGACGGTTGCACAGATCATCTATTCAGCCGTTACAAAAGTGAACTGCCGACACCATTTAGGTATTTGCAAGAAATAAATGAGAAGAGTGCGATGAATGGAACAAACCCCCCTGCTCACCTTCTGAACAGTTCCTTTCTTTGTTCCATAGTCCATGGTCGTCCATAGAAACCTGAACAAGTAAAAACAAGCTAAATGAATACACAGCAAGCAAAACGCAAAGACTATGTAAAGACTTAACCAACTGGGACAAGGGGTAGTGCACCCAGGGGTCCCGTGTGCCGAGAGGGGAACTTGACATAACCATGTAGTACTAGGTCACTTGACTTTAAAAGGTGTTGTCCAGGTTCTTTTTTTACTATATACAATAAAAAATCCCTCATCTCCTCACTCACTGCTCTTCGACCTTTGATGCTGGAACAGCGAGGTCTCCTCGGTCTTCCGTTTACATCCAGCTGCTGTGATCAGAGTTGCAGCAGTCAAGTGCCACTGCCCCACATCACTGTTTGGAAGTGAACAGCTCTAACCAGTGCCGTCAGCCAAAGGATTGGGATCAATCATAAGGCAACCACAGCAGCCAATGTAAACCAAAGAATTGGAGACACCGTCTCTTCAGTGTCAGCAACGGAGCAGAGGTGACTGGAGAGACAAGTACTTTATGTAAAAAAGAAGTCATGCCAGCACACTTATGGGCTTGTTCACACAACGTTTTTGATCCTTTTTACGGATCCGTTTTTGCGAAGTGAAAAGCGCATCCATAAAGCGGATCCGAAAAACGCAACAGCTGATACTTTATTTGGATCCGTATTGTATGCTTTTTCACTTGCGTTTTACCGATCCGCTTTCCGGATACGTTTTGAGGAGGAAAAAAATCTCTCTCTCTCTCTCTCTCTCTGATGCCCCGTCCGGCCGCCAACTGCACTTTTCCCCTTTTCAGGATGCAAAGCGCAGCCGATACGTACCCGGAGTGTGGAGCACTTTTGGACAGGTGTCAAAAAGCGCACTCCATTATCTCCTATGGGCTTTCACTTGCGTAAACCGCAATAAGAATTGACATGTCAATTCTTAAAGCGGATGCGAAAGCGCAGCGCAGGAGAGCCCTCAAAAGCGCATCGCCGATCTCCCGTGTGAACAGCGATGCGCTTTTGCCATTGAATGCAATGTTAATCACACTGACAATTGTTAGACCCGTTTTGCGGATCCGTAAAACGGATCACAAAAACGTCGTGTGAACAAGCCCTATCAGAGGGTTGGAGTACCAAAAAGAAACAAAAAATTGCTATTTGCTACTAAGTCTGACTGAGCAGAGCCTAGAACACCGTTCCAGTGAGTTCAGGGGTCTGAAAAGTCGCAGGCATAAGTGACAACTATCAATTGACGGAAGTAGCATCAAAAGCTTGATGTGTGTCATCAACTCGAGACAGGAAAAGAACTACTGACAGCACCATCAAAGCCATAAGACATTACAAACATTCGGAGCAGCGAGTGGATTAGAAGGGATCTATTATCTAAATCCTATTCTTATCATTAGCACCGTATCTCAGAAAAGTGACTGCAGCCCTCACATTTTTTGTAAATATTGTGTTATATCTTTTCATGGGACAACACTGAAGATAGGACGTTGATAGAATGTAGAGTAAGTAGTCAGTGTACAACTTGTATAACAGTGTAAATGTGGTGTGACCTTAAATTAACACAGTCATCGATGTCTAAACTGCTGGCAACAAAAGTGAGTACACCCCTAAGTGAAAATGGACAAATTGTGCCCAAAGTGTCAGTATTTTGTGTGGCCACCATTATTTTCCAGCACTGCCTCTCTTGGGCATAGAGTCCACTAGAGCTTCACAGGTTGCAGCCACTGGAATCCTCTTCCACTCCTCCATGGAGCTGGTGGATGTTAGAGACCTTGCGCTCCTCCACCTTCCATTTCAGGATGCCTCACAGATGCTCAATAGGGTTTAGGTCTGCAGACATGCTTGGCCAGTCCAGCACCTTTACCATCATTTTCCTTAGCAAGGCAGTGGTCACCTTGGAGTTGTGTTTGGGGCCATTATGTTGGAAAATTGCCCTGCGGCCCAGTTTCTGAAGGGAGGGGATCATGCTCTGCTGCAGTATGTCAACGTGCCATGCTATCCCCTGTCCGAAACTAAAGGTGCCAACAATGGACACATCAGGGGACCACGGAATAATGGAAAAGGTGTCCTGGTCTGATATGGTTTCTTTTACATCAAGTGGCCGGCTGCATTCTTGTGCATCACTTACCTGGGTAAGAACGCATATACCCAGTGCACTGCCCACCCAGAAGTTTCCTTGGCAGTAGTGATCCCCAGTGGTGTCTGAGCCTAGATCTGCTATGAATAACTCGCCGCCAGGCCGATGTGGATATAGAAAGGTCATGATGCGATAGACCTTTTAATAGTTTTCAGTAGCTGATACACTTGATGCTCACTCACATAGCCAGGCCCTCCACCACAGCACTACTCAGAGAGAATGTTACACACTCATAAGAGATACGGGCTCAGCTTGGCAGCTATCCTGGAATTACTACATTAAAATAGGTATTGTTCCCTCCCTTATCAGCCACTGAATAAAACACTGATCTAGATTTGTTAAGGGAAAAAAAAAAAAAAAAAAAAAAAAAAAAACCACAAACCAGTCAACTACAGGAATGTTAATCGGCTGCAGGAATGCCCTGAGGCCCTCAATATACAGCCTTACAGCTGGCATGAACACAAGCCATGGTCCGGCTGCCAAGATCATCAACCACCACCTGCAAAACAAAGGCCTTCTCAGCGAGCCTGAAAATATGTGCCAAGCTAAAATAAAAGTACAAGTCTCAAATGGTTTGCCCGAGTCACTATTCATCTTCCTGTGATGATTTCCGCATTAATTTGTGTTTTGCCTGTGCTTTGTGTAGCCTCTCTACACTGCAGCTGAGCAGCAGCATATCCTGTTTGAAAGCTGTTTCTCTTTGCCCTTTAAAACTACAAGTCCCAAGATCCTCTGCTGTGCTCTGGCCATCTTCCTCCTTCCCAACCTCAGACTTAGGGCCACATGTATGAAAACTGTCTAGGTCGAAGACTTTCTTTGTTGCCCATAGAAACCATTCAGAGCTTCCCTTCCATTTTTTTTAAAGCATTATATGGAATGAAAGGGGAGCACTGATTGGTTGCTATGGGCAACAAAGAAAGTCTTACAGTTTTCATAGATGAGGCCCTTAGTGTGAATCCCCACTTCCTTTCGGATGTTGAAAGCTTTGAGAAGCAGGAACAATGGAGTATGGCTTTAAAGGGGTTATCTCACTACAAGAATTGCTTTTTATGTTAAAGATCTTGCAAAAACAAGTCATTTTGAAATATATGTCCATTACCGGTGTCCTACCTATTCCTAGATATCCTCTCTTGTATGGGCTCCATCAGCTCCTCAGGTCGCTAGACCTACAGACCTGTTCGAACTCTCCTGATAGGCGGGCAGCACTGGTTGCTATAGCTACAGACCTGGCGTCTACCGCAGCCTAGTAGAAGCCAGTAAACACGCCCCTGAATTCAAAATGAAACCAAGAAAACAGGACTGAGGCAAGATGAATCAATGTAGTGAGACAACCCCTTTAATAGCTGTCCTTTAAAAAGCCCCACCCCTCTGATCACTTGATCTCCAGGGCTAAACACAGGTTGGTTTATTTTATTAAATGTGACCATAAGTACAGACGGGGAATACACCAGGGCTGTAGAGTCGGCAAGCCGAAGCCCCGACTCCGATATTTCCCAAACCTCCGACTCCTGACTCCCTCATACATGGCGCAGGTTTAAGTGATAACTTTTCTGTAGTAAAATGGTAACATCAGGCTGTTTATCACCTTATGATACAATAATCAAGATATTTAGGTAGAACAGACACTGACAAGCAAAAGGGTAACAATGTTTTGATCTTTTGAACACTTGTGGATAGAGTTGAAGAAAAAGCTATATTTGTATCCAAGTCCAGTCTGCACCAACGTTGGGAATGTATAGAAGAGACTTGGGATCAGATTTTGGTCAAGATGTGCTTGAATCTGATCCAGAGCCCAGAAGGATTCAGGCAATATTGAAAAGCAAAAGGTGGATTTCCCAAATACTAACAAAATAATAATAAATATTAACACTGATTTTTAGGAGCAAAATTGTAACAATGCAGATGCTAAATACTTGCAAGTCAAATTTATGTATAAGATCGGTAAGATGACTGTATATAGAATTACAGTAGCCTCATGTACAAAGCTGTAGTGGATGGAGACATATGGAGCCCGAACGTCTCAAGTTCAAAACATTGTTATTTTGCTAGTCAGTGTAAAATATATTTATTGGACATGACTTTAGGACACAAAAAAATTGTAAATATGAAAAACACTGCGGGAACATTTGTGGATCTCTGAATTTGTTATGAGAAATAGTATTGCCTCCATCAGATCCTGCATACATGACCTCACATCTGATCTCTATTTCCAGGCTAGAGAACGGCCTCTCTACACTAACTTGGGTTGGGGGTAAAGCGGTGACCACAGGGGCAACATCTCTAACAATGTCAGGGTATAAAGGAATTGCCTCAGCCACAGTCAGTTTTAATGAATGGTTAAACTCTTCTACTTCTTTGAAAGCAGGTGAAAAATTTTGCTGAAATCCGTTTGCAATGGAGCAAAATCTTCTCCCCTGGGGCAGCACTTTACCTGCTCCATGTCATCAATTACACTCCTCATGTGATAAGACTGAAGATATGGAAGCAGTAGCACTGGCTGGACCCAATTCCTCTTGCTCTTTGCACTGCATCGAACAAACTGGACCAACTTATTATATATTTTCGGAGTCGGTCCATTTTATGACGACTCCGACTCCTGCAAAGTAGCCACCGACTCCACAGCCCTGGAATACACACTGCTTGTCTGCTTTATCTTCAGCCAAAGACAGCAGCATGCGAACACATAATGGATCAGTGATGCAGTCATGAATTGTGACCAACACTATTGGTCGCTTTACGGTAACCATTTGCACAAGCAGCCCCACTGCAATAATTAGAATACCACCGAACAGGTTAGCCGTTAGGGCAGGTACACACGGCTGTTCTGGACACTGTATCTGAGGCGGCTTCCGGGCTGAAATAGTCAGAAATGGCATCCAAAACCGGCTGCAGACTGCCTCACATTGTTTTCAATGTAGCGCACACAACACAGTTTGTCCATGGCCCTGTTCTCTCTTATAGCCATGAAAATGCCCATTGAAGATAATGGTCTCCAAACAGCAGCTAAAAAACCACATCCAAAAACAGCCTCTAAAAACTGCTTCTTTAGTTGCGAATCCATATTTAAAAAAAAACAACAACAACATACTGAATCAGTGAGGTTTTAAGATGCAGATTCTGTACGGAAATTTTCAGCTCTGAAAAACAGCTGTGTACCTACCTTGGAGTCCGTCCACAGGGCAATGATTTACACGTGAACTTGGGTTTTGAAAACTATAAAAATCCAACTATAAACCAACCCCATAGACCTCAATTGAAAATCCACGTTACATTCCATATGACTCATGTTCTTGAAGTTCAAAAAACTTATTTTTCAAAAAAAACTTAGTACACGTTCAATAATCCGCACAATCTCAAGCCAAAAAAATGCGTCTCAAACATCTCTATGTGGGATCCATCTCCAAAACCTCAGAGATGACTGTAAACCCAGCAGGCAAAAAAAAAAAAAAAAAAGACAAAAAAAAAAAAACCCCCAAGCCACTTAGAAAACCGAGTAAAATACTCGTCAGACAATGCGGTTTCAGAATCCGGCGAGTATTTTGACATCTGTCGTGTGGACGTACTTTTACCCTCTTAGTGGAGCCCAGCTCCCCATATGTCAGCCAAAACCAGAAAAGATCAACTAGAAACCACAAAGACTTATACTTGGGACAAGTTTCACATCTGTTTATTCCAATCATTTGTTTCTGTAACCAAAACCACACAAACATACACAACACAATCCTGCAGCTTTCACCAAATATCCAAAATGTCTGCACATCATCAGTGCCGGCCACCACCTCCTGACAGCTCTCCTCCGGTAACGTGTCCCCGAAATCTATTAGTGTCAGGTTTTGCTTGTGAAGAAAAGACCTGACTGTGGATGGCTGCCAAGGGCCCAGGCAGCGGAGACCAATTATATGCACAGGGCACGCTTGACAACTCTTCGCTAGCTGCAGAGTTTACCATTCCTTTGGGATAGTGTATTCCGAGGGCTCAGAAAGTTTTCCTAATCTTATGTGCACCTTCTACACCAGAGGCAAAATGTGGAGGAGGAGAATATATGACGAGCAAATAGCCAAGGATGCATCACCCTGTGCGGACAAGTAGCGCAGTAACGTCATAGCCAGCAAAACCCGGGCAGAGGTGTCCACTACACATCGGGTGGTGAATACCGCCCCCATGCTGCTGTCCGGAGAAGGAACATGCAGCACATTTATGCAAATTCATTTTTAGAGCCAATTTTGAACTTGGACTGAAAACCTCTGCACGTAATGTTGCCGCACCTCCTGGGTCTGCTGCGGCTCCCACTTGCCATTACACAGCGGCCATTATCTGGCCTTGGCAGCGTCTCTATGAACAAAATGTCATCGTGGTTGCCAGATGCCATCATGTGAATCCCAACCCCGAGTGAGGGCGGAGCAGAAGCCGGGCCATGTCCAAGTCACAGAGGGGCTGTCCACACTATTCGGTTTCTATTTAGTACACAGGTGCCAAACTGCAGGCCCTCCAGCTGTTGGGAAACTACAACTCCCATCATGCATTTTTATCATCTATAACAGTGGGCATGATGGGAGTTGTAGTTTCCCAACAGCTGGAGGGCCGCAGTTTGACATCCCTGATTTAGTGTATATATAATAGGCTATCATACAATTTACTAACATACGTATATACAGTGGTCCGCCACCATACAACACTGAAGGGGTGTTCCTATAAAGCAAAGTCTAGTGGTACGGTCGGCTCGACTGTGCGTGACAGTAAGCAGTCCTTGCACCCATCCTCCTCAATCACTTCTATGGAAACTCCCAAATATAGCCAAGCACATACACTATATTCGAAACCCATAAAAGTGAGTGAGGAGGATGGGCCCAAGTGCTGCCCTCCTCATGCTCGGTCATTAGCTCAGAGACAACCGTACCACTAGACTTTGCTTTGTGGAAACACTCCTTTAATTGGTTCTGGGATGAGCACTGAATGTAAAAAACCATAACTCTATGGAAAATTGGTGCATGGTTCCAAAGGCACAAAATGTCACCAACGTAATGCAAGATGAAGAGTAAAGAAAACGAAGCAGATACTAATCCAGATAAAGCAAGTCCTTACATATAAGGTTATGTTCACACAACATGTTTTGGTCAGTACTTCTGTCCGAAATTTGCACCTCAACAATATTCCCATACAGCACTCACTGAGTGCAGTGTAAAATCACCATCGTCGTTCAGACAATGATGATGTTCGTCATGTATTTTTCGGTGCAGAGAAAAGTAGAGGAGGCAGAAATCTGCCTTGGGCATTGATTCTGCGGTGAAATGATGCGCTTGCGTTTTGCGGTGCACAAATGTATGTGCAAATACACCATGTGAATGTACCTTGACAGTCAAACAGCTGCTGGAAGCTGGAAATCACTATACTGTGGACGGGAGCTTCTTTGGATCCAGTACTTCATACACAATGTACCAGAAAAACGGGGCCCTCACCTGGTGCCCAAAGCAGCCGCTCATCCTGGCACATGTGAAGAGCAATACAGAGCATGTAGTACCGCAATATACTGTAGGGAGGCGCTACTAGACCGCCAATCACCGCATGCACTTCACTGATACAGAGGATTTCTAAGTGTTTGCGATAATTGGTTGGATGTTCCATCAATCACATCTGCCGCAGATCAGCAGTGTCTGTGTCACTGTATGTTGTGTAGTCTGAAATACAAAGTCCCAGGAAAGACTAGTGTATCTTAAGCCATGGAACTTGTGACAATAACAATATACTCTAGTGCCAGTCGGCCCCAATCTAGAAAAAAAAAAAGTAGAGTCCACGTTCCTGTCCATAGTAATAGCTGCCATGGACTAACTGTATGTGCTAAACATGGCGTCAGTCATGGATCCTCCTGGCATTCAGTTAGTTACTGGGTCACGACACCTGTGGCATAACTGCATGGGAATAATGGTGGAATAATTACTATGATTATTCCAGCAACTTCTTCCCTATTTGCAGTATCTTGTGTAATTGCTATACCTCTAGGGGACATCAGGTTATTCATAAGTAACACAACACACCTATCTTTAGGTGATATTGTGCTGTTAATAAAGTTAATTGTTTAAAAAAAAAAAAAAAAAAAAAGTACACAGATGAGAAGAGAACAAAGTGCAGACAATGACAGACCGACGCTGCTGGAGGTAGTAATACTGGAGAAGTTCTGCTCCTCCATACACTGTTACCTGGATACCAGGGTCACATGACCAGTGTGGTAGTCACATGATAAGACGCTGCTGGAGGTAGTAATACGGGAGAAGTTCTGCTCCTCCATACACTGTTACCTGGATACCAGGGTCACATGACCCGTGTGGTGGTCACATGATAAGACGCTGCTGGAGGTAGTAATACTGGAGAAGTTCTGCTCCTCCATACACTACTGTTACCTGGATACAAGGGTCACATGATCTGTGGTGGTCATAGGATAAGAATCTGCTGGAGTATTTTACGGATACACAAAGTTGGGTAGAATACTAAAAGAATTTCTGCTCTAAATAACCTACTGTTACCTGGATACTAGGGTCACATGACCCGTGTGGTGGTCACATGACCCGTGTGGTTAGTCCATACAGTTACTCTATGGGAGCCATAACTATGCACAGGAATGTGGACTACCATTTTTTTCTAGCCAGCGGCCTACAGCATTGGTATAAAGACAGGTACAGAAGCAGAATTTGTAATACGTGTATATTGAAAAATTGTAGGATTTCTGATGATATACATAAATGAATAGAACGTTTATAAAGTGGAGAATGCCTTTAACAGCTCTGATGGTCAGAACAGATGTAACAATATCTACATCCTGTGGATTTGTCCAAAAAGGGAAAACCCTTTTAAATGCCCAAAATGAGGAAATTTGAGCCAAGCCCCAGGGACATCTGACAATGCCCAAAATCACCTTTTTTGCGGTCTAATGGCAGGGCTGCCCGGTATATATGTCAGAGGTAGTAAAAATCTATTATAAGCAATGTGACAAGCTTCGTAAGTGACCCGATTACTGGCCCAGGGCAGGAAAAACACACCTGACTACATCAACAAGAAGAAACCTGGAAAATGAGCAAGCCCAGTGCCTGATGTGTATTCTGCTGCCCATGTATCCAGAACAGGCTGCTTCACATATACCGCACAGGCCTCATTATACACACTACACAAGCTTTCATGCCAGTTTGGGGCACGCTTCTCAAATTGGCATCATGAAGACCGAGTGTACCAAGTGTGAATCATCAGCAAAAATACATCAATGTGACAGCAACCCCTCCGCTCAGATGTGCCCAACGCAGCACAGAAGAGGCTGCAATCCGTGAGGGGAGAAGGCGATGGTTAGAAAGCAGTTAATGGGGCAGAAAGAGAATAATCACTTGTCTGCCACATGTGGCCAGTCATCAAGATGGATGGTAGCCACACACACTGGAGGGGAGGTGGAGCTGCTGCCAGGAAGACCTGGAGCATCTTTACTGGGAGAAAAATAAATTAAAAAGACTCAAACACAGACCATCTCAGCCCCTGAGCTGCTGAAGGGTCCGGCAAACCTAGGCAAGTCACTGAAGAGGAGAATGGGTTTCAGGGGACATTTGATTAGACTTGAGTTAAAGGGGATTTTCCATTTTCAGAAAAAGCCGCATAGGCGGCTAAGGATGATCCTAAAATAGTGGTAAAACAGAAACCCCTTTAAACCAGTGTTGATCCAGCGTTGCTGCCAGTCCCAGTGCATTATCTTCATAACCGTAGTCTCAATCAATTAGTGATACATCCCCAGTTACCATATAGTGGCTAAGTTATAGGATTCCCCAATCCCAATGTGAATAAACTTCATATATGTAATATTGCCATGATTCTGTAAACTTTTCTTTCTTTTTAATTGATACAAAAAATATGCATATATAGCACAATAGAAGCTTTAAAAAGTATATAGATAGGTAACCGTTAGGCTATGTTCACACGGGTTAACTGCGGGATGTAGTTACGCCGTGTGGCCGAGGGCTGGCACCTCGCCGGCCCATAGACAATCATTACTAGCGGCACGTATACACTGCTAGAAAATGACGTCAATTATCTCCCCCCTCTGCGTATTCGCCGATCAGGTAGAGGAGACGTAATCCATAGTTCTCTATGAGAGTTGTGGATTACCGTAATGAATGGGCCGTTTTCAGCCCGTAATTTGCACACTTCGGCACGTAATTATGGACCGAAATACGGCCCATTTTAAGCCGTGCGAACGTGGCCTTACAGGGTAAGATTCAAAGGGGGTGGACCAGGAAACGTAGCAGGTGCAAATGAGCACGGAGGTGATGGAGGCTACACGCTCAGAGGAACAACAGGGCTCAGCTTGTGAATAAGTCTGTATGGACTGAAAGGTTGGACTTTGAATCTTACCCTGTAACGGTTACCTATCTATATACTTTTTTAAAGCTTCTACTGTGCTATATATGCATATTTTTTGTATCAATTAAAAAGAAAGAAAAGTTTACAGAATCATGGCAATAGTATATATATGAAGCCAGTCCCAGTGCACCCAGCAATGTCCTGATCAGTGGTCACACGATGCCGCGGCACCTCTCAGGCCTCGGCAGTCACATGCTGTTCAACCATGAAGAGACCGTTGAGGCCTGTAAATAGCTGCAGGGTTATGTGAACAATGAACATGACATCATGGTAGCAGCGACAGCGCTGGAAAGGAACAGGTTTGACAGAGCAGACTAGAGGCATTGGATTGGGTCAAGCCACGTTCTAAAATGTAGGGAGAAACAAGATCCAGAAAGGTCACTCAGGCTTCTGCCACATATACTCCACGTGAAGCCAGCCCAACTAACCCGTCAGTCCCCACCGCTCTGCACAGACCAACTCATGAGCAGCAGTCACATGACAAAGCAGCCAATCACTGCCTCAGGGGTACATGGTGCACACATCCACAGACCAGCAATGGGCTGCAGCATCCAAGGCAAGACCCACAGGGCTTCACCTATAAATTCTGGACAGCTCTATAGGACACTGGAGCCATAGAAGGCACAGTAGAGACCTGTTCCCTTATTCAGGACATGGTCTAGCTTCTCTCAGGATACACTTCGTGTTTTCTCAGTAAAAGATAAAGGGGTGACCCGATAAAATTGGGAAGGAGGCATTTCCTCTGATAAAATAGAGGCCAATTCACAGAAGCATCAGAGGTTCCATTAGAGGCCTCCATGATCCTACAGACCCCATTATAATCAATGAGATCTGCCAGCGCTGTTGTTTTCCCATCATGTAACAGATCTAGTGCTGTCTTTTCTGGGAAGTAACAGCACAGATGTGACCCGCGCTTTACAAAGTTTCTTAGATTTTCTTGTGCCTTAAAATGCTCAATCTCCCAGCACAGTTTGCATTAATTTAAAGTGTTTTCACTGAGTTTTAGCAATTTTGCACTTACTCCTCAGGCTGTGGGTGGTTCTACAGCAGTAATAAGCAGATTCTATTTCTAGGGAACCATTACCGTGACAGTGCAGGAGAGGTTCTCTCTAACAAGATTACAAGTAAAGCCATGCTTTTCAGTCCTCACAGCACATGAACCTTTTGTTTACTGAAGCTAATCTTGTTAGATGTAATTAGTTTGCTTTGATCTTAGTCTGTCAGTAGGGTGCCATCATTCCCTGCTCTCAGCTAATCAGATGACAGACGTCCGTCTGGTATGCGGGTTACCATAGAAACCTCTGTGTGCACTCTGAGCACATAAAAAACTCTTAGCGCATGACTAAAGTAAAATCTATTGACCAATGAACTTAGAAAAAGTCTTCATTTACCAGTTCCTTCAGGATGAAAGCTAATCTTTTAGTGAGAAAACCCTTTTAAGGATCAAATCTCAGAGTCCATGGATCATTCAAAACCGGATATCCTAATCCAGACACTGGGAACCATCATGTAAAGGTCAGGAAGCTCTGAATGACTCTGAAGAGCTGGGGTGAGACGCTCGCCAGCACCTGGTCTGTCCTTACATCCTGCGGGTGGGGGTGCTGTCACCGCAGCTCTATATCACCTTACACGTATGCTGGGAAACCACCTCGTGATCTTGGGGTGCTGTCACCGCAGCTCTACATCACTTGACATGTATGCTGGGAAACCTCCTCTCATGATCTCGGGGTGCAGTCACCACAGCTCTATACCACCTTACACGTATGCTGGGAAACCTCCACTCATGATCTTGGGGTGCTGTCACCGCAGCTCTATATCACATTACATGTATGCTGGGAAACCTCCTCTCATGATCTTGGGGTGCGGTCACCGCAGCTCTATACCACCTTACACGTATGCTGGGAAACCTCCTCATGATCTTGGGGTGCAGTCACCGCAGCTCTATATCACTTTACACGTATGCTGGGAAACCTCCTCTCATGATCTTGGGGTGCGGTCACCGCAGCTCTATAACACCTTGCTCGTATGCTGGGAAACCTCCTCTCATCTCGGGGTGCAGTCACCGCAGCTCTATATCACCTTACACGTATGCTGGGAAACCTCCTCATGTTCTTGGGGTGCAGTCACTGCAGCTCTATATCACCTTACACGTATGCTGGGAAACCTCCTCTCATGATCTTGGGTGCAGTCACTGCAGCTCTATATCACCTTACAAGTAGTCTGGGTAACCGCCGCTCATGTTCTTGGGGTGCTGTCACCGCAGCTCTATATCACCTTACACGTATGCTGGGAAACCTCCTCATGTTCTTGGGGTGCAGTCACTGCAGCTCTATATCACCTTACACGTATGCTGGGAAACCTCCTCTCATGATCTTGGGGTGCGGTCACCGCAGCTCTATATCACCTTACACGTATGCTGGGATACCTCCTCTCATGATCTTGGGGTTGCAGTCACCGCAGCTCTATATCACTTTACATGTATGCTGGGAAACCTCCTCTCATGATCTTGGGGTGCAGTCACCGCAGCTCTATACCACCTTACACGTATGCTGGGAAACCTCCTCATGATCTTGGGGTGCTGTCACTGCAGCTCTATATCACTTTACACGTATGCTGGGAAACCTCCTCTCATGATCTTGGGGTGCAGTCACTGCAGCTCTATATCACCTTACACGTATGCTGGGAAACCTCCTCATGATCTTGGAGTGCTGTCATCGCAGCTCTACATCACTTTACATGTATGCTGGGAAACCTCATGATCTTGGGGTGCGGTCACTGCAGCTCTATATCACCTTACACGTATGCTGGGAAACCTCCTCATGAGCGGGGGGGGCAGTCACAGCAGCTCTATATCACCTTACACGAATGCTGGGAAACCTCCTCTCATGATCTCGGGGTGCAGTCACCGCAGCTCTATATCACCTTACACGTATGCTGGGAAACCTCCTCTCATGTTCTTGGGGTGCGTCACGCAGCTCTATATCACTTTACATGTATGCTGGGTAAACCCCCTCATGATCTTGGGTGCGGTCACTGCAGCTATATATCACCTTTCACGTATGCTGGGAAACCTCCTCATGTTCTTGGGGTGCAGTCACCGCAGCTATATATCACCTTACATGTATGCTGGGAAACCTCCTCATCTTGGGGTGCTGTCTCTTCAGCACTATATCACCTTACACGAATGCTGGGATTAATCCTCATGATCTTGGGGTGCGGTCACCGCAGCTCTATATCACTTTACATGTATGCTGGGAAACCTCATGATCTTGGGGTGCTGTCACCGCAGCTCTATATCACTTTACATGTATGCTGGGAAACCTCATGATCTTGGGGTGCAGTCACTGCAGCTCTATATCACCTTACACGTATGCTGGGAAACCTCCTCATGATCTTGGGGTGCAGTCACTGCAGCTCTATATCACCTTACACGTATGCTGGGATACCTCCTCTGATGATCTTGGGGTGCGGTCACCGCAGCTCTATACCACCTTACACGTATGCTGGGAAACCTCCTCTCATGATCTTGGGGTGCGGTCACCGCAGCTCTATGTTTTTCATTTATGGCCATGCTGGGAAACCTCATGACTTGGTGATGCGCGGAGCTCTATATCACCACATCAGGCCTCATCATGATCTGTCAGGGCACCACCGGAGCTGCCCCACCTAGCACGATGCTGCAGAACTCAGATCTTGGGGTGTGCGGTCACTGCAGCTCTATATCACCTTACACCGAATGCTGGGAAACCTCCTAAATGATCTTGGGGTGCGGTCACCGCAGCTCTATACCACCTTACACGTATGCTGGGAAACCTCCCCCATGAATTTTGGGGTGCATCACTGCAGCTCTATATCACCTTACACGTATGCTGGGATACCTCCTCTCATGATCTTGGGGTGCTGTCACCGCAGCTCTATATCACTTTACATGTATGCTGGGAAACCTCCTCTCATGATCTTGGGGTGCTGTCACCGCAGCTCTATATCACTTTACATGTATGCTGGGAAACCTCCTCTCATGATCTTGGGGTGCGGTCACTGCAGCTCTATATCACTTTACATGTATGCTGGGAAACCTCCTCTCATGATCTTGGGGTGCGGTCACCGCAGCTCTATGTTTTTCATTTATGGCCATGCTGGGAAACCTCCCCACATGGTATCCGGAGCTCTGGATCACCACGATCAGGCCTCATGATATCAGTCAGGGCACCACCAGGGCCTGCCCCTACCGCAGCAGATGAGCTGCAGAATAGACGACTCCTAGGCCCTGGCGGGAGTGAGGGTTCTGTGCACTCAGCTCGCCACTAAGGGGAAGGGATGTCAATCGAAATTCCCAAGATGCTCTGCGATAATGTTCTCCCCCTTCTACATTTGGAGAGGCCGCGGTGGAGAGCGGGGGATGTGGTTTACCAGGCTCCTATCGCTAAGGCAGGGAGCACGTACCCTCCACGACGCCGGACAAGAACCTCCTCCCCCCGGAGGTTTCGGTCTCCGTGTCGGTGTCCTCTCCTGCAGGCGCGGGGGGCACCAATTCGGGCACTAGAGGGTTGGGGTTGGCCTCCTTGTCCGGTTCGGAGATGACGGCGGCCGCCGCTTGCCCGTCTTTCTGCACCATCCTGTCAGCTTCCTGCACGGGACACTGTGCGCAGGCGCAGGAACCGGATGGAACCAGTCGCCTCAGAGACAGAAAACAAAAAAAAAAACGCCCGGCGGGTCTGGAGCTCAGGAGCAGTAGCGCCGCCCGGCAGCCGCTCAGCAGGCTTCTCGGCCCCTCTTGAACACTCGGTTTCCTTCCTTGACAAAGACCGACAGTGAAATACAGCGCTACCGACCGTCTTCACCCCAGAGTGTTTACTTCGGACTGCGCATGCGCCCGAACTTGCGCCGTGCTGTCAGAGGGCGGGGCTTCCGGACGCCTCGACTACTAGCGGACTGCGCCGGGCACTGCGGCGTGACGTCAGGAGGCGGGCTCTGCGAGCGTCTGACCGCTCAGAGGGCGGTAACGGTTAACTGTGTCGGTGCTGAGATGATTGTATGCACAACAGTGGAGAGGCCCGAGCAGTCTGGCGCTGAAATAGTGAACGGGGCCGCGGCTGCTCTACTCAAACCTGACACAGGAACAAAAGTGCCAGCGAGCGTTCAAATCCGCTGGGTGGGACCGTGTGTCCAGGACGATGGCCGGAACCTCAGGGCTCAACGATCGCAAAGACGTCGCTCTGCAAAACCACATGTGATCGCTGCTAATATAGAAGAGCTAGGGCCAGGCATCCTCAAACTGCGGCCCACCAGGGAAACAACAACTCCCATCATTACCACTGTTATAGATTATATAAATGCATGATGGGAGTTGTAGTTTCCCAACAGCTGGAGGGCCCCGGGTTGAGGATGCCTGATAGGTAGAGGAGTAGTCCACATTGATGGGATCACGATAGAGAAGGCGGCCTGCGGATCTGCTGTATGATCGATCTGTGGGGGGATATGTAGTAGTAATGCAAGTCTCATGGCTGTGAATAGTGTTGTAAGGGTTAAATAGTTATGGTTATGTATATACATATAGGTGTGTAGCTATAGATAGCTATGTATGGATAGATGCAAATGAATTAAAGGTATATATCTCAGTTGTTTCCCAGAAACACTAGTTTTTTCTGCATTTTTGCTTCTGTATACATCAGGAGTCATTTGAGATGCTGAGGGCATGTACCCATGGCGCGGGTTTGCGGCCGGTTTTTCAGACAGTTTGCGGTTTTTGCAGACCTGAAAAACCGTCTGCAAACGAGCACAATGGGTTTCTATGGTAAAAACTGCAGTGCACAGGTTTCTGCCGGCCGCCTGATAAACATTGATCATGCACATTCTTCCGTCCGGTTTTCGGACGGTATATGTGCTTGTGAAGGGGGGAGGGCTTATCTCCGCTCATCGCGGAGAAAAGCCAAACCCCCCCCGGGCAGTGGAACGGCACACAAACCGGACAAATACCGGTCGTTTGTCCATTGCCGTGTAAACAGGCCTTAGACCTGTATCTGAGGGTGGTTTTGTCTCAGCACATGGACTGAAAAACCTTTCACTATCAGTAAGAAAGCCTTTACATATATATACAGGCAGTCCCCTACTTGCACCATTCCGAGTTAAATCTGTCCCCTAGTTACAAACGGAGACTTATGGGGCATGCTGGCACTTGTAGTTCCATGTTCCACAGCAGATAGTAGCTGTGGAACGATAAGTGGCAACATGCCACAGCAGCACATGAAGTGAAAATGAGGTGACATCTTCTTAACAGGGGCACAGACAGCAAAACAAATGTAAAAACCCTTCTCTGCACCATCCAAACCTAAAAACCCCTTTGTGCTGGAGTTACATGTAATAAATGTACCTGATCCGACTTATATACAAATTCAACTTAAGAACAAACCTATAGTCCCTATCCTGTTCGTAACCCGGGGACTGCCTGTATATATGTTTAGTGATGCTGGGAATATGCATAAGAAGGCAGATGGTAATTGGACAATATCATATAGAATTGGGTAGAACCACTAATATTCGTAGAGAAATCGGCATGAGAAAACCTAAGTCACATATGAACAATTATTCCGTGACTAATCAATAGAGAATCACATATGTTGGCCATTAAGACAATCAGTATAAGGGTACGTTCACACGGTGTATTTGGGGCGCCTACTGTATGCACCGCAGTATGCAGGGTGGTTTGGAAGGACGCGCTGATCAGCGTGTGTTTCCAAAGCATGGGGGGTTGGCCCCGTTCACTTGTATTACCAGTGCCGCTAACAATTGACATGTCACTTCTTTCCCCGGGTGGACGATATGATTGTATTGTACGCCCGGGGAGAAGAGGTGTAATTCATAGTTCTCTATGAGAGCTATGAATTACCGTAATTGTGGCGCACATTTTGCCACGTATAAAACGCAAATACGTGCCGTAATTACACCGTGTGAACATACCCTAAAAGACCCTGTAGTCAGAAAAAGTAGAGTCTTTTCCTTGGGCCAGTTGATGCTGTGTGTCCAGAACCAAAATCTCTCCTTCAGAAGCCATGTGATCAGGAAACCCTATGGTAATGTAGGCACGGGACTCATTTTCTGGCAAAGATCAGCTAAGTAACATCTCTATTGTAGCCTCCATTTGCTAGTAACGATCATTATTTAGTTTTGTTATTGCATTGTTCTGTCACATTTCATTATTGGCCAATATTTCTATGCTGTTCCGTTACTTGTTTGATACATATTTTCTATCATCATTGTTGAATCTTATGTTATTTCTTACGTATTGAACTAATTAGTTAACACATTGTCTGCTGGTGATTACTGAATTGCAAAACCTAATAAAGGAGTAAATTTGAAATTGACACTTCCTGATACAGGCTACCTGGCGATTTCAGCCACAACCCGCTTAACGCAGCCAAAGATGTAGGTAATGAAAGTGAATGAGACCTGTCAGTCACTGCAACCTGGAATCCAGCCCTGAAGGATTCCTGACAACTATCAGGACCCAGGGCTACTACATTCACTTTCATTGGCTGCCAGGCAACCCCATGATCTGTGCTCCCGACAGGGCTGTGGAGTCGGATTCGTGGAGTCGGTGCCTATTTTGCAGGAGTCAGAGTTTTCATAAAATAATATATAATAATATATAATAAGTTGGTCCATTTCGATGCAGTGCAAAGAGCAAGAGGAATTGGGTCCAGCCAGTGCTACTGCTCCCATATCTTCAGCCTCATCACATGAGGAGTGTAATTGATGACATGGAGCAGGCAAAGCGCTGCCCCAGAGGAAAAGATTCTGCTCTCATGGCAAACAGATTTCAGCTAAATTTGTCACCTGCTTTCAAAGAAGTAGTAGAGTTCAACCATTCATCAACACTGACTGTGGCTGAGGCAATTCCTTTATACCCTGATATTGTTAGAGATGTTGCATCTGTGGTCACTGCTTTGCCCCCAACCCAAGTTAGTGTAGAGAGGCCATTCTCTAGCCTGGAAATAATGAGATCCGATGTGAGGTCTTGTATGCAGGATCTGATGGAGGCAATACTATTTATCCAAACAAATTCAGAGACTCCACGAATGTTCCTGCAGTGTTTTGCATATTTAAAAATTTTTTGTGTCCTAAAGTCATGTCCAATAAATATATTTTACACTGACAAACAAAATGGTAACAATGGTTTGAACTTGTGACTTTCAGGCTCCATATCTCACCATCCACTACAGCTTTGTACATGAGGCTACTGTAATTTTACATACATAAATGTGACTTGCAAGTATTTAGCATCTGCTGAGTTCTGCAGATTCTTTCCCATAACTGCATTGTTACTGTTTTGCTCCTAAAAATCAAAATGTTAATTTTTATTATTTTGTTAGTATTTGGGAAATACACCTTTGGTTTTCAATACTGCCTGAATCCTTCTGGGCTCTGAATCAGATTCAAGCACATCTTGACCAAAATCTGATCCCTGGTCTCTTCTACACATTCCCAATGTTGGTGCAGACTGGACTTGGATACAAATACAGCTTTTTCTTCAACTCTACCCACAAGTGTTCAAAAGATCAAAACATTGTTACCCTTTTGCTTGTCAGTGTCTGTTCTACCTAAATATCTTGATTATTGTATCATAAGGTGGTAAACAGCCTGATGTTACCATTTTACTACAGAAAAGTTATCACTTAAACCTGCGCCATGTGTGAGGGAGTCAGGAGTCGGAGGTTTGGGAAATTGAGGAGTCGGGGCTTTGGCTTGCCGACTCCACAGCCCTGGGTCCCGACCAGTTCCCAGTAGACAGACCTGATTGACCAGTAGCCCCCTCATACGGTATCCCATCAGTGCCATTGGTGACTTTCCTAGCTTTATGTAAATATAATCTTCATATACCAAAAGGTTCTGCAACTCCCTTACTGTTTCAGTTTTCAAGATCACTGCTTACTGTCAGTGAATTGTAGCATTCTTCTTTACAGTGACTAAAAATATATACATATATATGTATGTTCTATTCCCCTTATTAGTTTGGTTGTTCATCTTTTCACTTTCTCTAGCTCTAGGGGCATGTGACCTCTGAAGCCAATTAGTGGCAGGGAATAGCATGTGATCCTTGCAGCCAATCAGTGGCAGGAAATGGCATGTGCCCACCGTTTCCAATCAGTGGCAGGGAATGGCATGTGACCCCTGCAGCCAATCAGTGGCAGGGAATGGCATGTGATCCCTGCAGCCAATCAGTGGCAGGGAATGGCATGTGACCCCTGCAGCCAATCAGTGGCAGGGAATGGCATGTGATCCCTGCAGCCAATCGGTGGCAGGGAATGGCATGTGACCCCTGCAGCCAATCAGTGGCAGGGAATTGCATGTGACCCCTGCAGCCAATTACTGGCTGCAGCAGCCACAAGCCAAGCATAGAGCCAAATGTCAGCGGGAGACACCACCGGCAGCTGCACCACTGGAACGGCAGCAAGTGGTGAGTAAGAATTATTTTAATAATGCAGCAGTAGCTTAAATTTTTTGAAAAGAATCTGATGCAGACAATGCTTTGTGAGCTAAATCCATCAGCAAATGTCTCTGACATCTGATTTGATTTGCTACAATGTATCCGTGCAGGAAGAAAAGTAGTCCAGGCAGTTTAGGTCACAGATGATTGTTTAGAATGGATACAATTGAGAAAGTCTTAGGTCTGTAGCCTCTGGCTATAAACAATCATATTTCCATTCACTGACAGCAAGCAGAGATCTTTAAAATGCTGAAAAAGTCAAACCTTGGAGCGCTGCAGAAGAAAGCGTCTTTTTGTTCTTAGAATGACTGTTGCTGCATTGTCAGAGAATATGGAGACTGCAGCATAGAGAGGGTTTGGATAGAACGGAGATGTGGGCTGCTCCTGGCATCTCCTGCTGGCAGCAGCCTGCTAGTGATTGCTGACAATGTTGGAACAAGGCTTGACAACAACTGCTTGATGTGTCGCTACAGAATTGACTGAGCAATCTTAAAGGGCAACTGTCGCCAATTTTTTTTTTTTTTACTTATTAAATCAAGACCCTGATCCATATTCTTTTCCTCTCGGTCGTTTTTATTTCCTGATTGTAGATTTCTCTATTCGTCCATCTATATATGATTGTGGGGAAGACATTCTTGCTTGCACTGCTTTAACAGCAGTCAGAAAGATACTTTACAGCAGCTTCATGCCCAGAGGATTCTTAAGACAGTTTCTGTCCCATAGACGTCTGTAGGAAAGTTTTCACTGTGAAGGGAGGGGAGAGGGGGAGCTGTGACATCTCCTCTTGTGACTGGTGGATTCTGTGTTATCTGTACACAATGGTGTCTCCTTTCAGCTTGACCCTGCTTTTACTGATAATGAGCAGACACTGAAAATCTCTCTCTACAGAACAGGAAGTGTCAGACGATTATTAGGCATAGTGGCCAAAGTGAAAACTGCAGGACTTAGGAATTATTAAATAAATACTGAACGTGATATGGAAAATTTAAAAAAAACATAACCAAAAATTCCTAAAAAATGTGTTTAAGATAAAAATGTGAGTTAAGCAATAAGTCATTTTTTGATGACACATTCCCTTTAAATCATGGGCCGGCACCGTCGCAGTCTTGTCCTGGGTGTGTGATCAGGAGGTGACGGTTAGGGCCAGTGCAGATCCACATAGGTCACCTCTGGTAATTGAGAGGTTTGCTTCCATATCAGCGTCCAGGTCAAAGATAGTGGAGCAGATTTATCCATACTGTCTAATACTTAGTGTAACCTTAGACTAGACAGTCTTGCAATGTGCCCCACTTATCATAGTGTTGACATATCTGCTGCATGTTTAGACTGTCTAGTAAGTTTGCACCTTTTATTAGTTGGCTTTGTTGCACTAATTGCAGCAAAATTTTCAGTGAAGCCACGTCCCATTTGTCGGGTGAGGCACATAAGTGTCTAGAAACTGTCTAAGCCACATAAGAAATGTGTAAAGCATGGTCACCAGGATTTTGGCACAAATTACACCAGAATTCTGCTGCCATTGCCATAATAACTATTGAAAATGATGCATAATCCACTACTTTTGGTTGACACTAGCCTGCAATTTATTTTATTCAGTTTTATCCACTCTATAAGGGCACGTCTCTGATCAGTGACTCCTGCTTAGCTGCATTGTCTCTTCCCTGTGCTTTAAGGTGCATTTCCACGGCAGAGGACAAATACCGGTCGGTTTACCCGACCGGTATTTGTCCTGTTTTGCGGCCGTCCCTACAGGGGGGGCGGCTTTTCTCCGTGATGAGCGTGGAAAAGCCCTCCCCATTCACAAGCACAGATTCTGTCCGAAAACCGGACAGAAGATTGTGCTTGTAGAATGTTTTGCGGCCGGACCTCGGGCGGAAAAACCACCAGACAGAAAATCCATGCAGTGGGGACGGCTGCACGGGTTTTCCATAGAGGACCATTGTGCTCATTTTCGGCCGATTTTTCAGGCGGTCTGCAAAACCGCAAACCGCCTGAAAAACCGGACGAAGACCCGTGCCGTGGGGACATGGCCTTATACTGCAGCACTGCTTGTTGATAGTAACTACTGTATAGCCATAATCCCGGTGGCATATCAGTGTATGAAGAGATGATATACATTAAAAGGGTTGGCAGACAGAAAAGAACTTCTTCGCTATTATAACACATCAGAACCTTCTCCACCTTTACAGCTTTTAGAAGTGACTTTTAAACCCATCTCTTCAGGACAGCCTACAGCTCACAATACCTTGCTGCCACTACACCATAATACAAACATGTCTGCCCCTCACGTTCTTCCTCCATTGTAGATTGAAAGCTCTCTCCTTTTGTATCGGTTTATTTAGTGCTAGTATAATATTATCCAGGTCTCATATTATGTATTTGAACCCATTTGATTGTACAGCGCCCTGGAATTTATAGCGCTTTTTATTAAATATTAAAAAATAGTAATAAAAACTTTGTGATGTATCTTATAACAGAAAACATTTCCTTCTCCACTTTTCACACTTCATTCATTCTTAGGCTTTGTTCATATGGTGATTTTCAGTGTAGAACTTGCACCTTATTATCCCATGGAAATCTGTGACTAGTATCATAAGCTATGGCACACATACAGCTGAAACCAGAAGTTTACATACACTATATAAAAAGACACATATGCATGTATTTCTCACTATCTGCCATGAAATCAGAATAAACCTTACCCATTTTAGGTCAATTAGGAACCAAAATTATTTCTATTTGCCAAATGCCAGAATAATAAGAGGGAGAGATTTTTTATTACTTTCTGCAAAGTCAAACGTTTACATACACTAGAATTACTATGCCTTTAAATAATTTCGGACAGCCTATATGATGATGTTTTGTCTTTGAAAGCTTTACTGGCAACATCTGAGTTAATTAGGGACACACCTGTCGATGTATTTTAAATCACACCAGAAACACACTGCTTCTGTGTGTAACATCATGGGAAAGACTAAAAAAATCAGCCAAGATATCAGGAAGAGAATTGTGGACTTGCAAAAGGCTGGATCATCCTTGGGTGCAATTTCCAGATACCTGGAGGTGCCTCGTTCATCTGTACAAACAATTATACACAGGTACAAACAAGATGGGAATGTACAGCCAACATACTGCTCAGGAAGGAGACACGTTCTGTGTATCAGATATGAACGTGCTTGGTCCGACATGTGCATATCAACCCAAGAACAAAAGCAAAACACCTTGTGAAGATGCTGGCGGAAGATGGTAAGATTGTGTCATTATCCACAGTGAAACAAATATTGTATCAACATGGGCTGAAAGACAACTCTGCCAGGAAGAAGCCATTACTCCAAAAGAAACATATAAAAGCCAGATTAATGTTTGCAAATGCACACAGGAACAAAGACCTACATATTTAGAGACATATCCTGTGGTTTGACGAAACTAAAATTGAACCCTTTGGCTATAATGACCATTGTTATGTTTGGAGGAAAAGAGGAGATGCTTGGAAGCCTAAGAACACCATCCCAACTGTGAAACACTGGGGTGGCAGCATCATGTTGTGGGGTTGTTTTGCTGCAGGAGGGACTGGTGCACTTCACAAAATAAATGGCATCATGAGGAAAGAAGATTTTATGACAATAGTGAAGCAACATCTCAAGACATCAGTCAGGAAGCTAAAGCTTGGGCGGATATGGGTCTTCCAAATGGACAATGACCTGAAGCATACTGCCAAACTGGTTACAAAGTGGCTTAAAGGGGTTGTGTGAGCAACAAAAATAAAATAATAACATATAATGTAGGAATAGTAAAGATAAGTAGTAAATATCTGTCACAATCCAGTGTGTGAACGACTTAGAGATGCTGTTGTATCACATATCGCCATGTAGAATCGTTCTCACTGGGCGGAGCTACAGTTGCTAGGCGCACTGTATGAAAACTACATTTCCCACAACAGCCTAATTCCCACCTGCTGAGCTGTAGATTCTATATACTAAGTATACAATATTTACACCACACATAGATAGATAGATGTGTATAAAGCTCTGTCTCCTTTCCACACTGCAGAGCCGTCCCTCATACCAAAAATCAGTCAGACTGACTATAGTACAGCACATGCTCAGTTATGTCAGTCCGCCTAACCAGGAAGTAACTGAGCCTTTCCTACTTCCTGTAGGACAGGTTTCTGCTGAGGAAGCAGGGCGGCGGCCATTTTGTTCTCCTATAATGGTTTTCCTCTAGACAAAAGGAGCAGACTTTTAAAATTAAAGGTATTTAGGATTTTTTTCAATAGGACATATTTATCTATTTAGTTGTCTTCTTTTCCCGGAGAACCCCTTTAAGGATAACCAAGTCAATGTTTTGGAGTGGCCATCACAAAGCCCTGATCTCAATCCTTCAATCCTACTGGAAATTTATGGGCAAAGCTGAAAAGTCAGGTGTGAGTAAGGTGACCTACAAACATGGCTCAGTTACACCAGTTCTGTCAGGAGGAATGGGCCAAAATTCCAACCATTGTGAGAAGCTTGTGAAAGGATATCCAAAACTTTTTAACCAAGTCATACAGTTTAAGGGCAATGCTACCAAATACTAATGAAATGTATGTAAACTTTTTTTTTGAAAGTAATAAAAATTCCTATACCCCTTAAAGGAGTGTTATCGTTTGAGCTGCTCGTGCTGTTCAGCTAATTTTCTCAGATTGAGTTTGAAATCCAGGGGCGTGTCTCTCCTGTCAGCAGGCGTGTCTCTCCTCCCAGGAGGCGTGTCTGTCCTCACTGAAGAACTGTGACATCATCATTTTGTTTGAAGCAGGGGATGCAGAAGGTTGTCTGGATATAACAGCTCTGTAGCCTCCTGCCTGCTTATGTCTGCAGCCTTGAGGCTCCAAACTCCAGCAAGCACCTGTCATATGTCTTAGTTTACACACAACTGAAAGCCAGCAGCTGTTACTTCTAGTGGTGTACATCCAAATTGTACTGACAACAGGCAGAGATCTTTACTCAACTACAAATGTCAGCTTCAAGTAAAGATCTCTGCTTGCTGTCAATGACATGTGAGTGAAAACAATGGGGGGAGAAGCAAATCAGCTTTGAGAGAAGGCCCTGCTCAGCTTGTAACTAACTTGGGCTGGTGGTGCAGAGGTAGAGCAGTGGTAGACTATTGCTTTTACAACGAAGGGGTTTGGAGTTCTAGTCCCTCACAGGGTATATTCCCCCCCCCCCCTAAAGTCTACACATATGTAGAGAGACCTAAAATATATATGTTAATCTCTATAATGATATATATACACATACATAGCTCCCCTATATCATGTCTCATCCCCCAGAATATATGCATTGTATCACATATGTTGGAAGTGCTTGGTGTGATTGTGAGGATGGGACACTATATAGGGGAGCTTTGTGTGTGTATATAAATAAAATTATAGATGTTTACACATATATTTTCATATTTTTACATGTGTACAATTTATAAAAGAAAAAAAGCCACCACACAAGCAGCTTATACAAACACAGTGTTGAATCCTTATGTTATACACTACAGGTGATGACGTCATAAGGAGGCGGGACTTGCATTCGATCTGAGGAACAGAACGCCTTCTTTTCCAAGTAGCAGCTTAAGGACTGGATCTGTGAGGAGGTTAATCAAGCCCCTTAAACAGCCAGTGATTGCCCAGAACATTGACCCTAAAGCTGGGAGATGTACATAGAACCAGCAACCTTGGTTTCACTATCGATTTTAACAGCTCAGAGGGGAGTAAACACAGAGTGTGCAGGCAGCCAATCACAGAGCAGGGGGCGTGGCCGGGGCATTTCCTGTCTAGGGGCGTATCCCAACAGACTGAATGAAATGTCAGCCAGCCAATCACAGTGCAGTGGGCGTGTCTAGGGTGCGAGAATCGACCAGGGGGCGTTCTGACCAGCAACAGCAGAAATAGAAGACAGATTTAAAGAGAAGCTCATCTCTGCTAAACCAAGTGACAGAGGTAATGCAACCCAATTACAAAAGTGATTATTTTTACTGTCCCCATAATCTGAGACATGATCTTTGTAACGATAAAACCCCTTTAAGGGACTTGCAATTTTTTTAGTTGACACGTTCGTTTTTTCCCTTCTCGCCTTCCCAGAGCCATAACTTTTTTATTTTTCCACCTACATAGACACATGAGGGCTTTTATTTTGCGGGACAAGATGTAATTTCTATTGGTGTTATTCATATTACTATAGAATATACTGGGAAACCGCAAAAAAATTCCAAGTGGGACAAATTGTGAAAAAAACATACTTGCGCCATATTTGCGGGTTTTTTGCTTTTACACCGTTCAATTTTCGGTAAAAATGATGTGTTATCTGTATTCTACAGGTTGATACGCATCGCCAATACCAAACATGTAGGGTTTCCGTTATGTTTTGGTACCATAAAAAAAAATTTCTATTTTTGAAATTTGCGCCGCAGCTTCATTTTCTGCGACCAATAACTACGGACGTCAGCGAGGCGGCATTTTTAGCGGACTGAAGTGTAGTTTTTATTGCTAGCAGTTTGGAATGCGTGCAGCTTTTTTGATCACTTTTATTCCAATTTTTATGCGACATGAAATGACCAAAAAACGCAATTTTGCCGTTTGGATTTTTTTTTCTTCTACGGCGTTCAGCGTACGGGATAAATGATGCGGCGATACCAAATATGTGTAACTTTTTTATTATTTTATTGTTTTTATTTGTAAAATGGGGAAGGGGGTGATTTGAACTTTTGATACTTTTTTTTTTTACTTTAAAAGTTTTTTTTTTTTTTTAATACTTTAACATTGAGTCCACCTTCACCTCTAGGGGGCGCGATCATTAATACAGCCTAATGCATTGCATAGACAATGCATTAGGCTGTACCAAGATGGCGGTTTCCCCACTTCCTGCCTGGGGCCGGAAGTGGGGCAAGCGGGAACATGACAGCAATGGGAGCCTTCACAAGGCTTCCCACTGTCATGTCCAGGCATTGGATCCCCGCAGTTATGCTGCAGGGATTCCGGCTTTTCATTCATTTAGACCATACTTGCCAACATTTGAAAGTGGAAAAGCAGGAGATTTGAAGTGGCGCCACGCTCATCTTGTTGGCGAGCCACACCCCTTTGAAAAAGCCACACCCACTCCACCTAACTGCATAACGGCTTTGGAAGAAAACCAGGTTGTTGCCCCCACTAGCCAGGTAGTAGCCCCCTTTATCCAGGTAGTGCCCATTATAGCCAGGTAGTAGCGACGATAGTCAGGTAGATGCCCCGTACAGCCAGGTAGAGGCCCCCTTGTAGCCAGGCAGTGCCCCCATTAGTCAGGTATTGCCCCCATTATTTAGGTATTGCCCACTTGTAGCCAGGTATTGCCCCTTGTAGTCAGGTAGCTCCCCCCATTAGCCAGACTGTGCCTCCATTAGCCTGATAGTGCCCCCATTAGCCAGACAGTGCCCCTTGTAGCCAGGTATTGCCCCTTGTAGTCAGGTAGATGCCCCCATTAGCCAGACAGTGCCCCTTGTAGTCAGGTAGATGCCCCTATTAGCCAGACATGCCCCCCATAGCTAATAAAAATAAAATAATATAATCGACTTACCTCACCAGGCTCCCTGCAGCGTGGCCAGGTCCGAAGGCTGCCGACTGAGTAGTCTCAGCGTCGCAGGGGATGTGAGTGCAGCCGAGCGTCACACCCCCTGCGACACTGAGGTGTATGTACAGCGCCTACCGGGCGCTGCACATACAGGGGAGAAAGCAGGAGGGGAACGATCCCTCCTGCCTCCACCCTGCACAGCGAGACTCGCCGGGCGGGTGAGCGGCCGTGGTGGCCGCTTCACCCGCCTATAGGAACAACCCGGCGGCGCCAGAGTCCTGGCGCTACTCCGGTGCCGCGGTCATTTAAAGAACCCCCACTGCCTGTTGGCGGTGGGAGGCTTGCCGACTCTGCCGATGTAGCGGGGGGTGACCCCCATTAGCGGGAACCCCCCGCCAAAAGCGGGAGAGTTGGCATGTATGATTTAGACACCGCGGCCATCTTTGCCGCGGTATCTAAAGGGTTAAAGAGGGCGGCGCCCAGGGTTCTTAAAGGAGTTGTCTCCCTACAGAGTTTCATAGGCTGCATGAATGAAATACTCTGTCACTTCCTGGTTCAGACTGACTAATTTGCATACAGCTCCATGCTTGTATTCAACACTGTGCTTTCAGTTAGTTGCTAATTAGATCAGATTAGCTCAGAAGCTTCTCAAACTGCTCTCAGAAGACTTTATCTGATCCCTCAAACAAAAGCCCTAATTACAGTTCTGTTTATTTTACATAAATCAAGCTTTTTACTGCCCAGCAGCACAGACACTGCCAGGACCTGTGTGATGACTTCACTCACTGCTATCTCATAGAACAAACAGCAGGGGGAGAAGTGTTTACAGGTCGGTTACTGAGGGAACTGAAATAGCCAGGGAGGTCATAAATTCACTTGTATCTCCTTAGGGAAAACAGATGAATAAAGCAATATATTTGGAAAATGCCTTTATTTTGTGTTCCCTACAATTTGAAAGCTATTCTTTGTAGCGAGACAACCCCTTTAAGGGGTTAAATAATTCTCTCTCTTGCATTATTCTGGCATTTAGCTAATATAAATAGTTTTGGTTCCTAATTGACCTAAAACGGGTAAGGTTTATTCTGATTTCATGTCAGATAGTGAGAAAAACATGCGCATGTGTCTTTTTATATAGTGTATGTAAACTTCTGGTTTCAACTGTAAATGATTTGTTGTCACATTATTCACATCACTGCTGCAGCCAATCACTGGACTTATTGATGATTTTTTCAAATATGGGGTAAGATCACTACAAAAATTAGCTTTCAGCATGTAGGGAATGTTTGATCAAGACTTTTTCTAAATACATTAGTCTTTTGATATTATCTTGTTTAGGAGATAATTTTATCTGCTCTAAGTGCACACAAATTTCTATGGTTACAATCCTTCTCTCCCATGATTAGACAGAGAGCAGGGAGTGATGTCACCAGGATGAATTGCAGCTTGAGAACAGAATGTGTTATCTCTAACAAATTAGTTTTTATTGTTTACTTTGATCTCTAAAGTCCTCTGCACTACAGATTACATCTCCTGCACTTATGTCAATGCAATTAGAGGAGCTGGGAATATGTAACTGATATGCTAATCACTGCTACAGGTCCACCCACAGCCTAACTAGGATGGGTAAATATGAAGCAACCTGTGGCTCTGTGAAACAGCATGGTGAGACAACCCTTTTAAAGTGAATGTGTCATCGGTAAATGACCTATCGTTTAACTCATATTTTTGGTTGTTTTTTTTTTTTAATTTCCCATATCACTATCAATATTTTTAAGAAATCCTACAGCTTTCACTTTGGCCACTCATCCTAATAATACAGGGTGGACGATTTATACACCTAAATAAAATGGGAATGGTTGGTGATATCAACTTCCTGTTTGGGGCACATTGGTATATGGGAGGGGGAAAACTTTTCAAGATGAGTGTTGGCCACGGCGTCCATTTTGAAGTCAGCCATTTTGGATCCAACTTTATTTTTTCCAATGGGAAGAGAGTCATGTAACACATCAAACTTTTTGATAATTTCACAAGAAAAACAATGGTGTGCTTCGTTTTAATGTAACTTTTTGATACCTCCTGTTTTGTAGAGAAATTATTTCAGCAGTTTCCTTGTTATCAACACAGCCAGGATTACACTGAAAGGTGACACCAATGTGTACAGATAACACAGGATCCATCAGTCACAATAGGAGATAGTCCCAACTCCATGCACAGTGACTTCTTCCCAGGTGACAGAGCATGCCTATAAAACTCTCCTATAGAATCCAGTGGGTCTGCTCCTGTGCACAGGCTCCTATGTCCATGTAGCTGCTGTAAAGCATTTCTCTAGCGCTTTTAAAAGCAGCACAGGCAAGATGACTGCCCCCATAATCATATACAGACGACAGAAATAAAAAAAATCTACAGTCAAAAAATAAAACCAGCTCAGCAGAAAAAGATATGGATCAGCATCTTGTTTTAATTAGATTTCCTTTAAAATCATTTATAGGAATCCTATCAGCTTGTTTACGCTGCCCGAATGATGTGCAGCATAAAATAGATGCAGGTTTCCTGGGCAAGCACAATCTCCAGGTGCTGGGGGTGGGTCTGAATACAGCCACATACTACAATTGTGGCAGAAGGCTAACATGGCCGGAGGACTCTTTGGGGCGGGGGGCACACTCAAGCTTGAGTCTGGGCCCACCAGTGAAGTTAATTCTGGGCCCACCAGTGGACTTGATTCTGGGGCCCACCAGTGGAGTTGATTCTGGGCCCACCAGTGGACTTGATTCTGGGGCTCACCAGTAAAGTTGATTCTGGGCCCACCAGTGAAGTTGATTCTGGGCCCACCAGTGGAGTTGATTGTGTGGGCCCACCAGTGAAGTTGATTCTGCAGGCCCACCAGTGGAGTTGATTCTGGGGCCACCTGTGGGGTTGATTTTGGGGCCCACCAGTGGAGTCAATTCTTGGGCCCACAAGTGAAGTTGATTCTGGGCCCACCTGTGGGTTTGATTCTGCTGGCCCACCCTATAGCTGCTGTACATTACTGTACTTGCCTCTTTTACTCTGCCACTTGCTTTTTGCCTCTCCTGATGATGCATATGCAGTTTAAAAGCAACTCCAAGTGCACCATACTCATGGCCATGGGGGGTTTCAGCTGTTCCCCTGAGGGCCAGTCCGAGCCTGCATTGAGCATGCTATCTGATCAGCAGACAGCATGTTATAGTGCAGGAGGAGCTGAGCAAATTGATCTATAGTTTTGTAGGAAAAGATTCAGAAGAACTTCTGGGTTATGGAGTCCGGGACAACAGGTGAAGAAGTAAAAAAAAACTGGACAATCCCTTTATTGGTGCTGCAGAGTATCGTACAGACACAGTTTAAGAGACTGTCTTAGGGATAAAAAAGTAGATAATTCTTTATATTCTTGTACAGACTCTTTCATTTTATGTCATTTTAAAGCAATAAAAGTGTTTACAATCATGAATGAAAATATCGGGCATCCACATGACATTACCGCTGATCCCAAGCTATTTCAGTTGGCACTTACCACTTTACCAGTTGGCACTTACCAATTTTTCCAGTAAGCCTTACCTAGTCAAAAATGTAAACTTGCCTCTGATGCTGAAACCATTTGTTCAGTCACTGCATCCAACTCAGCTGTCTGCACTCCAGTCTTCTGTGAATGAGACAGGAAGTAGCTATCTGACAGCTACCATGATCAGCCACGTTAGTTCTTCTGGGGCTATTTTTCTGTCACCCAGTCATACAGAACATTCTGACCGAAGGCCATTGAAAAAACTGAATAAGATGACACCAAGAGAGCATTCTGTGCATAGCAGTCTCGATTTTTATTTTTTTTGTTTTTGTACAAAATATACATTTCTGAATTGCAAAGCAGCTATTATAGGCTAACAAACCAGACACATCTGAATGCAGTGGGTGAATTATCTATATACACAGCTCATGCGTTAATAAGTGAGGTTTATTTTATATTCCTATTTTTAAATCAGTGCGGTTTTAGCCCCTCCATTGCCCTCTCCCAATAATTAAGATGAAACAGGCATTCAAGTAAACACGAGGAAGAACACGCAGATGAAACATTCCTCCAAGTAATGTAGAAATATGAAGTTAATACAAACTTTCAATCAATAACTGTCATGCTGGGAGACTCGACATTTACGAGAGAGACGTCCCAATGTCAAGTCATTGGAGCCAGCTGAGAAGCTGTAGGGATTCTTTTCAGTTCCAGCTGCAGGATATTGCTAATTGTGTTTCTCAGCTTTTATATACACAGGCTGAGGTATAAGCATCCATACATAATCTCTGTATATCTATAGCATGCTAATATATACGATTTTTTCTTAAATATTCTCTTACCCCTTTCCCACCCCCATATAAAAACAGCACAAAGGGTTTTCCTTAAAATAATTACTTATTGGAAGATTATTGCACTTTCCAAGAAAATAATATGCATAGAATATCTATATCACTTAGCGTTCGTCTCCTATCATTCAAACGTCCTAGCAGACTTTATTTAACATCGCATCCTTGTCAGTTCGCAGACATACAGTACATTCTCTGATACGAAGGTAAAACGCCCCAAAGGCCTTAGATGACATTGCCGCTTAGTAGGTTACAATGTTGTGATCTAGCAGCATTGCCTCCCATTGCATCCATAGTCTAATGCATTACATGCATCTTCAGATGGGTACAATCCAGTGTGGCCTGTAAGTAAATTCTGGCTGATTAATTTCTTAATATATTGATTTTTCTTAAAAAAAGTTCCCAATCCCCTACATAGACGAAGAAATAAGGGCGACATGTATGTACAAGGTTGCGCCAGTATTCTGGTGTCCTTTCTGCCCAAAAAGTGGCGCAGCCCTGTTCTCTAGATGTATGAGCAGGCGCACTCCAAAATTAGGCACATTATGAAGTGCCTGCGGCACTTTGTAATATGCCCATGATGTGGGGGCGTGTCGCACCACAACCGTATGATTCTACACATTTATGACTGAAGGATGGCAAAAATAGGCACATTACTGCTGGAACAGCCAGACCAAGTTAAAGGTGGTTTACCTGAGCCTGAGTTGTTGAAGTGGACTAGAAAGCGCCAAACTAATGACCCGCAGGTAGAACAGGTTTATACAGTCTGGCGCATTCTAATGCGCACAAAAAATTGACGTCTGGGCATCAAAATTCATACATGTCGCCCTAAATGAATAAATTTTGACTACCTGCAGTCACCACTAGGTGGAGCATATTGCATATTGTTTGCTTATTGTGCTCATTGTATAAACACTATGCAGTAAGCTGCCTCTAAGGGTATGTTCACACGGCGTATTGGGATGGGTGCTGTCCAGCGCATACTTCAAAGCACGGGGGGAAGGAGGGAAGGCCCCTCTCACTTCCACTATCAGTGACACGTAAGCGCCGCGAATAAGTGACATGTCACTTCTCTCCCCCCGCGTACAATACGATTGTATTGTATGCCGGGGGAGATGAGACATAATTCATAGTTCTCTATGAGAGCTATGAATTACCATAATTTCGATACGCATTTCGGCCATATTAAAGCGCAAATACGCGGTGAAATATGCGCCGCAATTACGCCCTGTGAACATACCGTTATAGTCACTGCAGGCAGCCAGAACTGTGTAATTTATTTTCATGTCTATGCAGGGTATTTGGCACTCTGTATCAGCAAAAAGGAGCCCCAGCTGCTATAAAGTTATATTAAGAAATTCATGATCACATAAAGTTGGGCCTTGAAACACAATTAATACAACAAATGTATAACAGTGGTCTGCAACCTGTGGCTCATTAGCTGTTGAGGAACTAGTAGTCCCAGCATGCTGGGATTTTTAGTTTCTCAAGGGATGGAGAGAAGCAGATTGTATACCAGTGGTCCATAAGGTCTTTGATATTAATTATCATAGATTAATTGTCTCCAGGTTTTATCTTGGCTTCTTTGCTTATTTCATAGTGGAGATCACATGGAAATTGGGGTTTTCTAGGACTTTCTCCTTAGGTTAGGACATTTCTTGTTTGACTGGTTGGGGTGTGATCTCTGGGACCCCCTGCTATCAGCACAATGACATATCACTGGAGCAAGAACAAATGTCTGTATGGACAAGGAGTTGTGACTATGTGAAAATTAAAGGTGAGAAGGTGTTTGCTGGAAGGTTACAACTTCTTCTTTATACTGAATAAGTGGAGTTCTCTAGGTCAAACACCCACTGATTAAACATTGATGGCCTATCCTACAATGTCAATGTCCTTGAGAGCCCCTGTAAAAAGCTTTAATGTGCAATGTGATCAGCACAAAAAAAAAAAAAAAAAAAAAATTACATAATTTCGAGCATCCATGCACTATCCATATACAAAAACCCTAAGTGGATCCTGGATGGGCTCTTGGTCATGTTTGTTTTGTCGCATAAACTATATTCATCCACTGAGAAAAACACAGAATGTTTTATAAAAATTATAAGAATTGAATCTAATTTGTAAAATAAATCGGTAAAATAAGAGCCTGGTTCTAAATGCATATTCCTAAAAAAAAAAAAATCAATGTATTTACAGAAAAGAAACCAAAACGATGCAGGCTGTGAACATAATTCTAGAAAGTCATTCACTCAAAGTAAACCAAGCTGAAACATAGAAAACGCTGACCATTGAGTGAAGCATAGTCTTTAGTATACAACACTTTGATGTAACCATATCCAAGCCATTGACCATGCATGCTGACATATTACCTGGATTCATTGTACACCCCGGCTTATATATAACATGCACATACATACAGATCACAAACCAGATGTGGCAGAGGATTGACTGGGCTCCAAGGCAATACGATTTATGGGCCCCTTAAAGGAGTTGCCTCATTACAAGCTTTCAGCCTACCGCAGTGCGTCTGGCAGCATAGGATTTTTGAATTCAGGGGCGTGCTAGCTTGTCTGCCTCTTATCCTCCCTCTTCCTCCCTCCCCTCAGCACACAGACAGCTCTCCTCCATAACTTCTATACAGCAGGGAGGGAGGGGGTTTGCTGCCAGAGTTAACCCTGTGTGTGCCTGCCTAGGTGTGTTGCAGGATCCTGGATCAGCTGTATTGTTAGCTCCACAGAGACAGGAGAGGGCTGATCTATGAGTGTGGAGAGGTCTTTGAAGCTGTGTATGCTAATAGCAGAGCAGAGGGGATGTAAGTGTTCCTATACCCCCTGCTCGGCATACAAATCTGCACATCTCCAGCAACAAACAGACCCTGTCAGAACAGACAAAGGGCAGCTGTGAAGTGTTACTATACTCAGGATGTGTCACTAGTACAGCAGATCATGAAGCATTCACATGCCCCCTGATCTGTATAGTCACAGTTCCACTGACACATCATGATTATAGTAACACACAGGGTCACTGCTGTCAGCCTCACCTCTGCTCTCTTCAATCTGTGTAGAGAACAGGAGGAAGCAGGCACACACAGGGTTAATCCAGGCAGCACAGACACAGAAGCCAGAGCCTTCCCCCTCCCTCCAGAAGCATTCTGTGTGGGAGGGGCTCTCTGCTCTGACCTGAATTCAGAGGCTGATGAGTCACACAGACCTGACAGCCAGTGAGATAAGGATCAACAGGTTGGCGGCTATAGAGATTTGAGAAGCTGATGTACTACTACTAACAAGGCTAACTCAAAATCAGTAGGACATTTGTAATGAACATATATTGCAAAGCTGCTTGTTTTTTAAAGATCTTTTAATTAAAACTCAATCATTGTAGCGAGACAACCCCTTTAATGTCTATGACACAAGTGTTCTGGTTTCACACAGCCTGCAGTGACTGATTCATACTAATGTCATGATATGTGGGTGCAATGTCCAATGCTTTACTTGGGAATGTCATATCTCTATGGGTAAACGTACAGCAGCAATCAGCACCACTGTCCAATGACTGCAATAAATAGCATTATCTCACAGAGCCAGGGGATCCATCTAGAAAGAAGGACTTCCCGAGCTAGTTTGATTACAAAATTTTTACTGCCTTTTGCTGCCACTAGGGGGAGCTCACTGCAATGACTTCAGTGGTGGTTGTAGACAGCCACTTGCAGCTTTATGTTAACAAGCAGGTGGCTCTAGGCTACATATAAAAGAAATGGATCTCCAACTCTACCACAAAAAAAAGGGAAAATAAAGCATAAAGTTATCTACTGATACGCCACAAAGATATTTAGAGGATTAATTGGTAGAGGTCCAAGACCACCACCAAGTCCTCAAGTTGAAGACTACTGATATTTCCATACAGTACATGGGATGTAGCTAGTCATCAGAGAACTGCAATACCCAGTGTTATTTCACAAAGATAGTGATATAAAATATTGACATCCTGTTGCTGCCACAAACGAGAGCTCACTGAATATGGATTTATACAGCTACCATTGAATTCAGTGATGGCTATAGGCAGTCAGAATATTATTAAGAAGTCAGGGACTCTTCAATCTCCAAATATAAAAGGAGAAATCCAGCATAAAATCATGTATTAGTATGTCTCTATGATATTGCAGAAGATTACTCTGGTGGCGGTCAGAATAAAGACTGGCCACAAAAAGTGTCTCTTGCCCTGCATGTCCGTACATTACAAAGACGGTTCTTTGATTTTAATAGGACTTTGTAATGCGTAATCTCCCCGGTGGTGGCGCCACAGGGAAATGTCATACTTGCTTCCAAGTTTCCCCACAGATTATAGATTACAGACGATTGCAGTGGGTCTTGGTAGTCAGTCTTCTAGCAATCAGTCTATAACCAGGGGATCCTTCTAAAAAGAAGGACTCGCCCAAGCTAGTTTGATTATAATATTTTTACAGCCTGTTACTGCCATTAGGGGGAGCTCACTGCATATGGATTTATACAGTTTCCATTGACTTCAGTGGTGGTTGTAGACAGTCACTGTATGGAACATACAGTTGGGCTCAAAAGTTTACATACCCCGCAGAATTCTTGCTTTCTTGGCCTTTTTTCAGAGAATATGAATGATCACACAAAAACTTTTTTTCCACTCATGGTTATTGGTTGGGTGAAGTCATTTATTGTCTACTACTGTGTTTTCTCTTTTTAAACCATAATGACAACCAAAAACATCCAAATGGCCCTGATCTTACCATGTATTGACCCCTCTAAAATCAGTGACAGCTTGAAGTCTTTTGTGGTAGTTGTGGATGAGGCTCTTTAGTTTCTCAGATGGTAAAGCTGCCCATTCTTCTTGGCAAAAAGCCTCCAGTTCCTGTAAATTCCTTTGCTGTCTTGCATAAACTGCGCTTTGCTTGAGATCTTCCCAGAGTGGCTCAATAATATTGAGGTCAGGAGACTGAGGTGGCCACTCCAGAACCTTCACATTGTTCTGCTGTAGCCAATGACAAATCTACTTGGTCTTGTGTTTTGGATCGTTGTCATGTTGGAACGTCCAAGTACATCCCATGTGCAACTTCTGGGCTGATGAGTGCAAATTTGCCTCCAGTATTTGCTGATAACGTGCTGCATTCATCTTTCCTTCAACCTTGACCAAGTTTCCTGTGCCTTTGTAGCTCACACATCCCCAAAACATCAGCGATCCACCTCCGTGCTTTACAGTAGGAATGGTGTTCCTTTCATCATAGGCCTTGTTGACACCTCTCCAAATGTAATGTTTATGGTTGTGGCCAAACATTTTTATTTTGATCTCGTCACTCCAAATGACCTGGTTCCAGAAGTTTTGAGGCTTGTCTCTGTGCTATTTGGCGTATTTTAGACGAGATACTTTGTGGCATTTGCGCAGTAATGGCTTTCTTCTGGCAACTCGACCATGCAGCCCATTTTTCTTCAAGTGCCTCCTTATTGTGCATCTTGAAACAGCCGCACCGCTAGTTTTCAGAGAGTCCTATATTTCAGCTGTTGTTATTTGTGGGTTTTTCTTTGCATCCCAAACAATTTTCCTGGTATTTGTGGCCAAAATTTTTGTTGGTCTTCCTGACCGTGGTTTGGTTTTTACAGAGCCCCTGATTTTCCATTTGTTAATCACAGTTTGAACACTGCTGACTGACATTATCAATTCCTTGGATATCTTTTTGTATCCCTTTCCTGTTTTTACAGTTCAACTACCTTTTCCCGTAGATCTGTTAACAATTCTTTTGCTTTCCCCATGGCTCACAATCCAGAAACGTCAGTGGCTGAATGAAAGATGCAAGAGTCTGTCTGTCTGGATCCCAGAAACTCACTCACCTTTTATGCACACACTGATTAGAAGCAAACAGGTCACAGGTCAGGATGTTACCTTTAATAGCCATTCAAACCCTTTTGTGTCAATTTCTGTGCATGTTATCAGGCCGATATCACCAGGGTATGTGAACCTTTGATCAGGGTCATTTGGATGTTTTTGGTTGTCATTATGATTTATAAAGAGAAAACACAGTAGTTTGACAATAAATGGCTTCACCCAACCCCTAACTATGAGTGGAAAATAAGTTTTTGTGTTATCATTCATATTCTCTGAAAAAAGGCCAAGAAAGCAAAAATTCTGCCGGGGTATGTCAACTTTTGAGCACAACTGAATGTACATATATTTATCTACAAAGATAGATATATACAAAATATGTTCCAGCAAGTGTCAATGAAATACATATATATATCTAGATAGATAGATAGATAAATGCAGTTATTCCTAGCTGAAGACAAGAAGTGCATTTCTAATGTTCTGTCTATAGAGAAAGTTTAAAGGGGTGTTCTCATCATTCTGTTTCAACTGGCTGAGCCTGTTACAGTGACATGAATACAGGAGGTTTCTAAACTGTAGTATGCAAGGCTACAGAGCTCTAAAAGACTAAAATTTGTTAGTAACATAGATAAACAAGCTCCTGTGCTGGAGATAACACACGGTAGGGAGTGAGGTCACAATGGTTGGACAGGGCAGATGTAGCAATGAGAGCAGAGAGAGATGGTTGCTAACCTGGAGAAGCTTGAGTACTCAAACAGGAGATAAAGGGCGACATATATTAACGGGGCTGTTTGCTCTATTTTTAAACAGGCGCACTCCAATATTAGGCACCTTACAAAGCGTCCGTGGCACTTTGTAATGCGCCGGAGATCAGGGGGCGTGCTGGAGTCGTGTCACACCACAACTGTACGGAACTACACATGTATGCCTTTTTATTCGCAAATGCACGCGCATTACTGCTGGAACAGGTACACCACTTTAAAAGTGGTTTACCTGAGCCAGAAGTGTTGTTTTGTAGCTAGAAAGCGCTAAGTAGAACAGGTTCATAGATTCAGGCACATTCTATGCTACAAGTGCTTGCAAAACAATGGCACCTAGGCTCGAAAAATCATACACGTCACCCAAAATCTCTATTTTCTAAACAAGGCAAAATCAGAACAGCAATGTATTTGGTAATAGTCTTTATTTACTTTTGCCTCCATGTTTAAAGCTTATCATTGTGATGAAAAAACCCCATTGAGGCCCTGATGTGATAAAAAAAATTCAGGAGTCCTCAATGCTTCAATCTTTGTTATGTCTCCTTTGAATTTATATTGTTTCTGGGAAGACATTTATGTGGAGTTTATCCAATGCACATACTTTATAGTAATATCTAATGGATTTGTAAATATCCATAGCATGGTTGTTTGGGTGTACATCATAGTTGTACAGATATAATTGAGTTGAGGATGTCATTTAGCAAAAATGATTGTTATATTGCTGTATTTTTCCATGGTTTTACATAGGACTGCAGATAATACTACAATTTTTTTTACAATGCACAAATAAATGTCATAAAAAGAAATAAAAGGCAGATTTATCAGTGCTATATCTGTACATATGTCCATGCTGTGCAGCCTATGGATATACAGTTAAGGCTCTGTTTAGATGCATTCAAACCTTCCATCAGAGTTATGTATGAGAAGAATTTTCTGATGTGCGCCCCTGTCAAACGGCTCTGGTTATGCCACTTCTGTGCCTTCCATGTCAAAAAAATAAAACATGTGCCAAACATGGGTGAACATAGCCTAAGAAATCCTGGGTTGTTGAAGCTCAGTGGCCATATTTGAACAAATTACAGAGTACATTGTAGTATATTATTTGGTCCATAGAAGGATTTTTTGTATGAATTGCAAATTTCAGGACTCCTGACTCTCACATATGTCACCTGGGTCTATATTTTTAATAATCATATATCTCTAGAAGCATCAAAATGATATGCTTAATCTATCTATATAGCATTCAGAGTTCCATTTTTCTAATACAGAGCTCCAAATTCCCTGCACATACAGTGCCTTGCGAAAGTATTCGGCCCCCTTGAACTTTTCAACCTTTTTGCCTCATTTCAGGCTTCAAACATAAAGATATAAAATTATTTTTTTTTTTTGTGAAGAATCAACAACAAGTGGGACACAATCGTGAAGTGGAATGAAATTTATTGGATATTTTAAACTTTTGTAAAAAATAAAAAACTGAAAAGTGGGATGTGCAATACTATTCGGCCCCTTTACATTCAGTGCAGTAAACTCACTTCAGAAGTTCATTGAGGATCTCTGAATGATCCAGTGTTGTCCTAAATGACTGATGATGATAAATATAATCCACCTGTGTGTATCAAGTCTCCGTATAAATGCACCTGCTCTGTGATAGTCTCAGGGTTCTGTTTAAAGCGCACAGAGCATCATGAAGACCAAGGAACACACCAGGCAGGTCCGTGATACTGTTGTGGAGAAGTTTAAAGCCAAATTTGGATACAAAATTTCCCAAACTTTAAACATCCCAAGGAGCATTGTGCAAGTGATCATATTGAAATGGAAGGAATATCAGACCACTGCAAATCTACCAAGACCCGGCCGTCCCTCTAAACCTTCATCTCAAACAAGGAGAAGACTGATCAGAGATGCAGCCAAAAGGCAGGATGAACTGCCGAGATCTACAGCTGAGGTGGGAGAGTCTGTCCATAGGACAACAATCAGTCGTACACTGCACAAATCTGGCCTTTATGGAAGAGGCAAGAAGAAGGCCAATTCTCAGAGATATCTTCACAGATGGCAGACTTCTTATTTTCTTACAAAATTATTTTATTCCAAAGACATCACGTCCAACATTTAAGGACACATATTTAAAAGCATAGGTATATAATAGAAGAAATGTGGTATACCTATAATTAGTAGATTCCAGCATGCAAGCTTCTTAGTGCATAAATCTCCCAGGCGGGGTAGCTCAGAGACGCCAGACTAGAGCGAGCTGCACACTCAGAGTGACGTTTCGAAGGACACGCCTCCTTTGACATAGGGGCGTGTCCTTCGAAATGTCGCTCTGAGGGCGCTCGCTCTGTCTGGGCTCTGAGCTATCCCGCCTGGGAGATTTATGCACTAAGAAGCTTGCATGCTGGAATCTACTAATTATAAGTATACCACTTTTCTTCTATTATATACCTACGATACCTGAGACTGGGACGGAGATTTATCTTCCAACAAGACAATGATCCCAAATATGAAGCAAAATCTACAATGGGGAGGTTACACAAATAAACTATCCAGGGTTAGAATGGACAAGTCACTGAGGGTCCAGACCTGAATCCTATCGGAATCTGTTGGAAAAGCAGAAAATTTGCTGTTCACAAAACGCTCTCCTATCCATACCTCACTGAGCTCCAGCATGTTTCACAAACGCTCTCCATCCAACCTCACTGAGCTCCAGCTGTTCACAAACACTCTCCATCCAACCTCACTGAGCTCCAGCTGTGCGCCAAGGAAGAATGGGCAAGAATTTCAGTCTCCCAATGTGCAAAACTGATAGAAACATACCCCAAGCGACTTGCAGCTGTAATCGCAGCAAAAGGTAGCTCTACAAAGTATTAACTTAAGGGGGCCAAATAATTTTGCACGCCCCACTTTTCAGTCTTTAATATTTTTACAAAAGTTTAAAATATCCAATAAATTTCGTTCCACTTCACAATTGTGTCCCACTTGACTTCACAAAAAAAAAAATTTTTTTATATTTTTATGTTTGAAGCCTGAAATGTGGCAAAAAGTAGAAAAGTTCAAGGGGGCCGAATACTTTCGCAAGGCGCTGTACATGGAATTACAACATAGCAATCTGGCTCCGTGTATCCACCACAATGTATACTGTTATACATTGAACTCAATAATGAACCTGTATGCAGTGTGATACCAAACTACCCCAAGTGTTAGCTGCAGATATCTGTTATCCGTTAAATCTATGGGCGACATGTAAAAACAGGGCTGCACCAGTTATCTGGCATCAAAAATCTCTAGTAGACCTGTCCTATAGATGTATGAATAGTCACATTCCAAACTTTGGCGCAATAAGAGCACGAGCGACACTTTTTAATGTGCCAAAGATTTGTGTCATTCTGGGGGCGTCGAACCACATTCATAGAAGTAGACACATTTATGATGCCAAACTTTGGCGTATAACAGTTAGAACAGCCAGACCAGGTTAAAGGTGGTCTACCTGAGCCAGACTTGTCGTATTGGCACTAGACTGCGCCTGTATGTATGACCTGCAGAAGAACAGGTTCATATATTCTGGCACATTCTACACTACCTTAAAGCGATGTAGAACTGACCGGTCTGCACCAGGATTCATACATGTCACCCTATGTCTTTACAGTGAATTTGGAGCTGTGTAGTACACATATAAAATTCCGCCTGCTCTAAAAACATAAGAAATTAATTAGCACAGAATTTTGACATATTGATCAGAAGTGAATATTCCAATTTTACAGTTTAAATCTACCTAAAATGTTAGTTAACTTTGCAAACATGTTTTCTTTTTCCTGGTGTTGATCTTGACTTACAACATGCCTTAAACTCCAGTCTTATCCAGAACTGCATTTGAATTCCTGTTAACTTTCTGCTAAAACCTCAGTGCTGCCCCTTTGTGATTCTGTATCTCTACAGTTATTTTTTGGTGCTTTGTAGGAGATGTGATATTAACACAGCTAATGTACTGTGTTCTTCATCTACCACAGTGCAGCCCATTATTGTATGATTAGGTTTAAGCTAGCTGCTGGGGGTGTGTCTGTCAGCACAGTGCTGACAGACTCCTCCTGGCAGGAAGCAGAATTTGTAATAAGACATATCTATATTTCTTTTCATACTTCATACATATTAGGAATTGTTTGGTGGGACTGGCCAATTATCTATTGTGTATGAGGGACATCCAGCTGAAATGAAAGAAAGAAGAATCAGTCATGTTGAATTTAAACGCCTAATCCCTACCAGAGGCGTCCCGCAGCAGCCTTTTCTTCTCGTTCCAATCAAAACACCTGCATGCTCAGCTAAGTAATGGGAATCAGGAGGAATAGCAGTCATTCAACCAACAGATACTGAAGATGCATGGGCAGTAGTCCAGTTTTATGTAAATAAAGCTTAACTTCTTTGTAAATTTCTGTTCTTCCTTGTGGCCCAGTTCTATCACGTTGCCCTTAATGAGCAGCTGACAATTAACAGAATCTAGTAGAACCCACCACGAAATTGATTCAATTTGCTGTCAGTAAATGAAGACATTCTACTGATCATGTCCAAATGACACAGTGCCAGAGCTTGTGACAATGTAATAGTCAGTTGGAGTTGCTCAGAATAGTTTTTTTCTGATGAACTAGATGTGAATAAGAATGTTTTTATTTGCTGACTCAAAGCAGACATCTTAAAACTGGTGATGTATTGAAGCACTAAGTTTATTAGGATGTTGTAGTATTTTATATCATAAAATGAATAAGCTTGATTTACATAAAATCAGGAAACCCTTTTAACATAGAGGCTAATAGTAGGCTCTATACAACCTATAGTCCACTTTGGAAGACCCAGTTGCTTTTTTTGGAGATCCAGCAATCTGATTTGTTCTTGGGCGGCTTCTTTCTTTAAAATTAGATCAGCCAAGTTTGTCTCTCAAAATGAAAAGTTATCAAAGATGTCCTCCTCCTCTACAGATAATTACAGGCATATTAGGCTGAGCTGTGTGCAAAATTAGCTTTAAGGGAAATTCTCCCTAAAGTCATTTTATGGTTGGGTGGGATTCGGTAATGGACCATTCGTTTTCCAGTTTGTAGGTGGGTTTCCACCAGACTTGATAATGGAAAGGGAGTTATTCCTTCAGAAGTAGGAAGGGAAAAATTGAGAGGTTAGAAATCAGGGTTTTAAATAGTGTGTATAGAGGTTAAGTACATAATAAAAGTTACGTTTTAGTATTCTATAGATTGAGAACTGATAGAGTTTAAGTTTGCCTATGGCAAAATAGTAAATATAGGGACCATTCGTCTGGACCCCAAATCAATTGCTAATACTCCCATAATTCCCAAAACAAAGAGATCATAAGGGAACTCTATCAACAGCATTGTGCCTAAGATATCCTATAAAGGGGCTCAAGAGCTCTAAGGGACATCTTCACTTGTGGGGCCTACAAGGCATGACAGATGGCTCTAGGTGGATTTTTCCTCTAAGAATGCACACCCAATGACTGCATACCTGCAATAACACAAATATCTGTGACAGCTCTAAGAAACAATACTACAGCAGACTTGCCAGCAGACCCACAAATAGGGTTATCAAGAGTGGGAGTTAGTCTGCCCAATCATTTACAGTCCAGATGTTGGTAGCTATGTTATAGCGATATGTGAAGGAGCACATAATAATTGAGAAGAATTCATTTTCATCAGTCAGTGATTAATTAAGGCTGGATTATGCCTCTTGGCCATTAACAGGGTTAAAGCATGATGTACTTTAAGATGTATTGTGATAAATGAACAACAATGCTGTCCTGTTCTACTTTATCTAAAAGGAAAGCAAAACAAGATGCTTCTAAGGTTTGCCTGGTTTTCGGAAGTCAGGAAGTTACTTCAGAGCATTCAAGATCTTTACAAATGTCCTCATTGGAGACAGCTGCTCCCATCGTGAAGGTCTTAAGGTGGAAGAATCCTAATGTAATCTTTTGGAATCTTCAACTGAGGGATTAGCTCATTTTAGTGTTTCAGTGGTTAGAACAGCCAGGACATCATACAGATATTAGGTTTGCATTAGTTTGCATCAGACGCACTTTCCGGTATTTGTGCATCCACATTGTCTATTTAAAAGTGTGACCTTGAAAGAAAATCTTAAAGACTACAAGTTTATTAAATGACGTTGTCAAAGAGCTGCATCGATCTCATGATGTTTTCATCCTGAAGAGGAGAAAGTGAAAAAAAAATGTTAGAGGACGATGCACATAGGACATCATACATGTCACACTTGGAAAATGTTCTGGAGATAGCGTGAAAGAGAATTATCCATATTTTCCTCCTTAAAGAGCTATAGACTTTGTTAAAAGTCAATTTAAATAGTTTACACAGAAGAGATTGCTCAGTGATACTTTTTACTGTCTTTACTTTGGGCTTGAATCTATGTGAATGTATTTCTGTATACACTGTATTATTTTATTGCAGGAACTACAGGATGGGGAGGCCAATGTGTTGGATTGCTGTGGCTCAAAATAGGGATAAGAGCCTTCTGGGTTGGCATCCATAGGGAGAGAGGCAGGTAGTGTCCATACTTCCCAACGTTTTGGGCAGTCACAGAGGGACACTTAGGATATGTTCACACGGCATAATTGTGGGGCGTAATTACGGTCCGCAATTACGTCGGGACTACGGCAGCCCACCAGCCCCATAGATATTCATTACTAGCGGCGCATATTCGCCGCTAGTAATTGACATGTCACTTATCTTCCCCCGCGGCGTATTGTACGAGCGTGGAGAGGAGACGTAATCCATAGTTCTCTATGAGACCTGTGGATTACCGTAATGACTGGGACGTATCTCGCCCCGTATTGAGCACAGTACGGCACGAATTATGGGCTGAAATACGTCCCAATTTCACCTGTGTGAACCTAGCCTTAAGGGTACAGCTATAAAGAGTGCAGAGGTAGCAGTCGCTACCAGATCCTGGAACTCAAAGGCATCAAGAAGGCACCAATATCATCAATGGCACTTGGTGGGTTCGGATCCTTTTATAAATTTTGGATTGAGGCCTAGGAGCTTTTAGTTATGCCTTTGGGGACACTTACCAATTACTGTTTGAAAGATCCTTTGTTTTAATGCATATCTAGGTGCCTGAATAGGTTTTATTTAAATATTATACTAAAATCATTATACTGTAGACATTTTTAGTGTGCACACTGCACCAAACAATGAAATTACATGTAAGTTAAAGTCTAACATAGTTAGGAGCCAGTCAGTTTTTAGAGCCATAGAGTAAGTATATTGTAACGGCTGGGTAGTGGACCCTCTGGACCACTGCAAGCGATGATAGTTAAGCCACGCCAGGGAACGGAGTCTAAGTAGCCCCCGGTTTTCACCAGAGCCCGCCGCAAAGCGGGTTGGACTTGCTGCGGCGTGAGGCTACCAGGTCGTTACCCCTGGCGCGGCGGGCTTGCGATGGCGGCCGAGGTGCTGCGAGGTACAGAATCGTAGTCCCGGAATCGTAGTCGTGGGCAGGCAGTAAGGTCAGGGCAGGCAGCAATGGTTAGTGGTTGTGGACAGGCAGGAAGATCAGGGCAGGCTGCAGAGGTTCGGAGTCGAGAAACGTAGCAAGGGGTCTGGTACACGGTAAGGCGAGAATAAACTTTCGGAACGCTTTCTCTAAGGCTCGGGGCAACATAGATCCAGCAAGGATGTCCCGCTGACGTCACCAATAAATAGGGGCAGCACCTGGCAAGCAGCCAATTATCGGCGCGCTGGCCCTTTAAATTCACAAGGACGAGCGCGCGCTAGAGAGTGGGCACGTGCGCCTCAGCCAGCAGAGGGCGCGGACAGAGCAGGAACGAGGTCGGGTGAGTGACCGGAGCGAGCGCGCCCGCGGGCCGTCAGGTTATAGGCACCGCGCAGGTCCAATTTAGTAAACACCTTGGCTCCACGAAGACGATCAAAGAGCTCCGATATCAGGGGTAGAGGGTAGCAATTCTTCACCGTGATCTTGTTTAGCCCCCTGTAATCGATACACGGCCGAAGAGACCCGTCTTTTTTCTGGACGAAGAAGAAGCCAGCCCCGGCGGGCGAGGAGGACTTGTGTATGAACCCCTTTGCCAAATTCTCCTGTATGTAGGCCGACATGGCCTGAGTCTCGGGCACGGACAGAGGGTAGACGCTACCCTGTGGGGGACTGGTTCCGGGAAGGAGGTCTATGGGACAGTCATATGGCCAATGGGGTGGTAGCTTCTCAGCCTGTTTCTCCGAGAACACATCTCCAAAATCCTGGTACTCCGCTGGCAGACCCTGTAGAGACTTGACGGACGACTGGAGGGAAGGTGCCACCAAACAGAGATCCTGGCACTCCGATCCCCAGCGTAGGACTTCGCCTGTCTTCCAATCAAGCATAGGGGCATGACGTTGCAGCCAGGGTAGCCCCAACAGGATCGCCGAAGAAGCGCGAGGCAGGACATGAAAGGAGATCTTCTCTGTGTGTAGGACCCCTACACGGAGGATAACAGGGCGGGTGATGAACTGGATGGAGTCACTGAGAAGCTCCCCACTGACGGATGAGATGAGCAATGGCTTTTTCAGGCGGATGACTGGCACGCGATAGCGAGACACCAGGGAGGCATGAATAAAGTTCCCGGCAGAGCTGGAGTCCAGGAAGGCGGGAACCCGAAGAGATAGGCCAGCATCCGTCGTTACCTCCACTGGCAACATCAGTCGTGGAGAGGAAGACTGAGCACCTAGGGACGCCTCTCCTATGGCTCCTAGGTGCGAGCGTTTCCCGACCGCTGAGGACGCTGCGGACAACTTCTACAAAAATGGTCCGGACTGGCGCAGTAGAGGCAAAGGTTCTCCATCCGGCGGCGGGACAGCTCAGAATCTGACAAGTAAGCACGGTCCACCTGCATGGGTTCTTCGGTGGAAACCTGTGGAGGAGGCAGTGGAGATCTCTGGAACACGGAGCCAGACGAGGTAGACGGCGAGGTTGTGCCGAATCACGCTCCTGGCGGAGCTCCTGCTGTCTTTCTGCAAAACACACGTCAATGCGTGTGGCCAGGTGGATCAGCTCGCTCAACGAAGATGGAAGATCCCTTACTGCCAGCGCGTCCTTTACTCTGCTTGACAGGCCCTTCTTGACTGTGGCGCAGAGAGCGGCGTCATTCCATGACAGCTCGGAGGCTAGGGTGCGGAACTGGACCACATAATCTCCTACGGAGGAGTCCCCCTGGCATAGGTTCAAAAGCGCTGTCTCCGCAGAAGACGCACGCGCAGGCTCCTCGAAGATGCTGCGGAATTCTGAAAGGAAGGCCTGTAGGTCTGCGGTCACAGGGTCATTCCGGTCCCAAAGAGGTGTCGCCCAGGCCAGGGCCTTCCCGGATAACAGGCTCACCACGAATGCCAACTTCGACCTTTCGGTAGGAAACTGGTCGGACATCAGCTCCACGTGCATGGAGCACTGCGTGATGAAACCTCTGCAAAGCTTCGAGTCCCCGTCAAACTTGGAGGGTAGAGGAAGGCGGAGCTTCGGGCCCACGGTTGCCAGCGGGACGGCCGGGGGTATAGGAACCGCTGGCGAAGAGGCAGGTTGCGGCTGCTGGGACACCAGGAATTGGCGCATCATGGTGGACAGCTGACCCAATTGCTGTGCTTGTTGCGCGATCTGCTGCGACTGTTGGGCGACAATGTTCGTGAGATCCGCAAGACTTGGCAGGGGCACCTTGGCGGGATTCATGGCTGGATCTAACTGTAACGGCTGGGTAGTGGATCCTCTGGACCACCGCAAGCGATGATAGTTAAGCTACGCCAGGGAACGGAGTCTAAGTAGCCCCCGGTTTTTACCAGAGCCCGCCGCAAGACGGGATGGACTTGCTGCGGCGTGAGGCTACCAGGTCGCTACCCCTGACGTGACTTGCTTGCGATGGAGGCCGAGGTGCTGCGAGGTACAGAATCGTAGTCCCGGAATCGTAGTCGTGGGCAGGCAGTAAGGTCAGTCCAGGCGGCAATGGTTCGTGGTCGTGGACAGGCAGGAAGGTCATGGCACGTGGCAGAGTTTCGGAGTCGAGAAACGTAGCAAGGGGTCTGGTACACGGTAAGGCGAGAATAAACTTTCGGAACGCTTTCTCTAAGGCTCGGGGCAACATAGATCCAGCAAGGAAGTCCCGCTGACGTCACCAATAAATAGGGGCAGCACCTGGCAAGCAGCCAATTATCGGCGCACTGGCCCTTTAAATTCACAAGGACGAGCGCGCGCTAGAGAGCGGGCACGCGCGCCTCGGCCGGCAGAGGGCGCAGACAGAGCAGGAACGAGGTCAGGTGAGTGACCGGAGCGAGCGCGCCCGCGGCCCGTCCCGCGGCCAGGAGCGCCACCCGTCCCGGGCAGGGACCCTGGAGAGATGGAACGGGTGCGCCTGCGGCCCGCGGGCTGGAGCGCGGCGCCGCCCGCTACATATATTCATACAAGTCTATTTTCCAGGTGAAAAAGAAGGACACAAAATAGGACCATTGGGAGGTATGAATGCCATTGGAACCAAAAGAGCTAAGTACTGGTGGAAAAATCCATGTGGTGAGGCCAATGTGCTGCGCCATCATGCTGAGTGGGAGGATTCTTAGTGAGGTAATAAGAGACTGAGTATATGGATAGACTACGAAAGGTGCTACTAGACATTGCTGTGACCTATGTAGAGAAAACATATAGGTGAGATGCAAGCTTGTCCTTCTGCAGTGGAGGCTGAAGCTACTAAGATGTTTGTGGACAAGAGGCCAGGAGACGTGACATGGGCCTGTATAAAGCTCCATAAGAGTGTTGCCTGTGAAGTGAAGAACGAGACCCTGAGGAAAATGTAGAGCAGCTGTTTTGACAAGTGGATCCTGTTTTGACAAGGGATCCTGCTTGGTTAGCAGTTTGCTTGAGCCAGTCATTGCAATTAAATGGAAATAAAAAGAAACCGCATCCTTTTTGGCATTGTCCTCAGTGGTCATCAGACATCGTTGCAGTTTAATAGCTTCTTTTATTCTATGTGATAATTTAAACCCGTTTTGAATCTGAAAACATGTTCTTACTCAGATAAAAAACCCACAGAGGACCCAGTTTCTTTTCTATTTCCATTGATACTAGTCATACCTTTGTTAGGCCAGGTTCGCATCTGCATCACAGGTTCTTTTTCAGAGCCTCCAACACAGAGGTGGCACTGGACCCATTTTATGATGGAAGCTATTGGACTACATTGACTACAGTAATGCCTGTCCAGGTTTCATCATGGTGTCCATCATATTAATAAATGGTGCTACATGCTGTGTTATGTTTTTCATGACTTCTAATGGACTCTCTTATGAAGGCTCTGAACTGAGCCTCTTTGGCAGATATGAATCTAACCTTATCATTTTGTATCCTGAAACATTTACGTTTTACCTGTGAATAAAATTACTAAATCTTGGTACCAAATAAAACTTTTTAGCAGACGCAACCAAGGCGCTGTGTATGGTCTGGGCCAAAGCTGCCCCCACTCTAGAGAGACCACGCACAACAAGACCAAAAATGATGTTTGGCTCTTTTACCTTCTCACTATGGATTATAAAATTAGTACAGTTGGGAACAATGAATAAGCACAGATAGCTGTCTGCATTTACATGAACACCTATGCATATATGCATATATGGTTACTGTGGGCACCGACATAACGCTGCTCTAATAGTTTGTTCCCTAATACTAATGCATAGGTAGAGACATTAGGAAAAAATAGCACTATAGTATGGGCAGTGATGTGTGGCTGGCACATGCATACAAGCACTAGTATGGTAAGCAGTACAGTATGAGCATAGCTGCTGACCTGATATAGGCATTATAGCATGACACTATGACATGAATACTGCTTTAGCATTGGAATATCAGCACTAACACATGGTTGGCACATTTTTTTAGGACAACCGCTACAGCTGGCACTATCAATTCTATAGTGATCCTGGCATATTTTTATAGGAATTGCTGGAGATGCCTCATATATAGGAGCACTACAAGAACTTTGGCTATTTTATGGGCAGAATTACAGGGACTACAAATAAAGTTATTGCCCAACCAATCAGGTCGCTTTATTTTTGCTGAAAAGTTGAGCTGTGAATCCTCTTTTTTCTAGCACTAATTATATGTCTCCCCCAATATATCTGATGTGGATAGTCTGCAATGAGGTATTTGGTAGATCCATTTTAATAAGGCATAACTACTGCAAATTCAAGGTAGACCTCTTATGTCTTTGACAGTAATGAGCTTACCTTCTGACATGTTTCAATGAATTCTTCAATGGTAACGACACCATCCTTATTTCTATCCATTTTCTAAAAAAATAAAATAATTTTTAGACATGTCATTTTAGGTCTTCCATTCTGCACTGATGTATTTCTTTAGATATCTTACAGTGGTTAAGACTTTGCATTTCTGATACACAAGTCCAAATTTCCTGCATAGATCAAAATAATGGAATTCTGGTTGCCTGCAGCCACCACTGGAGGACGCTTAGGAGCTTTTTGCATGCTGTTTTCCTACTGAGTTCACAGTATAAATTGTATGCAGTAAGCCCTAGAGATATCAAGCCAGGTGGTGACTTTTTATGACAATTAAGGGGATTTGTTGCTGGATTGTGGCTACCATCATGTTCTATCCTGTGCTTACACACATTTTGCATTCAGAGTCTATACCCCTCACAGCTTAATCTGTCTCAATTTTTCCTGTCTGAAGACGGGAGCTAGTACTCTCAAAAGCTCACCATCAAATATACTCAGTTAGCCTCAAAAGGTATCGCCTGATTTCTTCACTCTTCTATCAATTTGCCCTGTGCAGTTTCAGTCTGACCACTGCTTGTTACTAATGTACGGACAGTAAAAGAGGAGGCAAATGGAAGCATATAACACGACTACATGATCAGACTACGCAGTTTGTAAGGTCCGGTTCACACGGCTTATTGCTGGCGTAATGGCGGGACGGATTTCGCCCCGCAATTACGCCGTGTGGAGACGGAGCGAGGCAGGCCGCACTCGCCGGCCTATAGACATCCATTTTCCACGCGTTCCCGAGGGGAGGGGCGAATCCTGTTTCTATGAGAACGTGGATACGTAGACTGGGATGGATTTCAGCCGTATTGGAGCGCAATACGGCGCGCAATACGGTTGAAATCCGTCCCCAAATCAGCTGTGTGAACGAGGCCTAAGCAGTCTGTAGTTGTACAGACACATAGGTCTGCACAGAAGCTGTGTGCACAAAATAATAGGGGATTTTTAATGAAGATTATTTCCATCATTTTTTATTTTACATGCATTGGAACAATTAAGAAGATCCTGGGGCAGATCTATTAAAACTGTCAAATACTTAAAACAGAGTAAATTTAGATTAGACAGTCTAAAAATGCATTACATTTATCAATGGAGACTAAGGGCCACATGTATGAAAACTGTCTGGGGCTAAAGCTCACTTTGTTGCCCATAGCAACCAATCAGATCTCCCCTTTCATCTTTCCTGAGCACTATATGAAATGAAAGGGGCGCTCTGATTGGTTGCTAACGGAAAAAAAGTGAATTTTAGACCTAGACAGTTTTCATACATGTGGCCCTAAATCTGGTGCGTGTTTTGACACTGCTATCTAACTTTTCACCATTTATTGGCTTAGTTTGCGTCACAATGTTGGCCCTTTTTTGAAGCAGATTGGCACATGTGAAATCATTCCCATTCTATTAAGCCGTGCCCATTTCAGAGAAGCCACATCCCTTAGACACAAAAGTGTCTAAAAATTGTGTAACAGAGATCAATCACAGAAGCGAAGAAGATGCAGCACCATAATCACCCACAGGGTATGTGTGCCAGTTTCGGAGGCTGGACCCTCACCTCGTTGTAAGTCTTCAAGATATAAAATGCAGCACCACAGTTTTAAATGAACAATCTCTTGTTTATTCATCCATATACCAGAAAGCAAGCTACTCTATGGAGCCATTTTCAAGCCAAATATATGGTGTCAGAGACCATACATATAATAAAGAATCAAATACATGATATTATTCATCACATACATTAATAATACAATGTTATTTCAAAAAATACTTCATATAATATAAATGATCAGTGAAAAAAGTGACTGGTTTGTATATGTGCTAAAAATCCACTTGTGTAAAAATATGAATATACATTATAAAGTGCATAAATAAGCATAGTGATGATAGTACATACATATTATGTATGATAAGAAGTGATAAAAGTCCCATTAAATCATGTAAGATTACACTAGTCACTGCATCTATTTGAAACAATGTCAAAACACCATTCTCATACCAGTACCGCACATGTACAAAGGCACAAAGTCCTACTAAGCAAGACGTGATCAACAAAATAAGTGACATGAGTCAGTCTCCCAAATATAAGCACTCCTCCAAAGCGCCTGCTCCAGTCATGCACTTTCCATATATAAAGCAAAAAGGAACCATCTTTAAAGGAGGCATCAAACCATAATAATGTATTGTAAGAGGGCAGGTGTTACGTTTTTCAAATGGGGTTTATTTGAAAACCAGGCACAGATGGTAACATAATAGCAAAACAAGCAATGTAGCAGTCCCATAAAATGCCTATGGACAGGGAGATGTGGGACCTCGGTGGGTAGAACTAGTCCAGACATGGCCAGGGAAGTTGGGGACAAACACAGGCAGGACAGGTACAAAGTCAAGGATATCAGGCAGAGGCAAACTCGGAACTAGGGTCACATGGGCACAAAAGTAGAAACACAGGAGGTGAACAGCAAGGTGAACCAGACCCTACATGAAACAACAACACTCTGGCCCAGACTGCTGAGAGAAGCTGCCTTTTAAAGCAGCCAGCCAGAGACGATCAGCAGCACCTGAGCAAGCCCTGTAAGGACATGTCCCCACGGCAGAGGACAAATACCGGACGGTTTGTCCGACCGGTATTTGTCCGGTTTGTGTGCCGTTATGAGCGGAGAAAAGCCCTCCCCCTTCCCATTGACACGCACATATTCCGAAAACCGGACGGAAGAATGTGCATGTGCAATCTTCCTCGGGCGGCCCACGGGCGTAAAAACCTCCGGGCGGTAAACCCATGCAGTGGGGACATGCCCTAACAAGGATTAACTGCTGCCGTGCTGGACAGCATTCAGAGTAGTTAGAGCAGAAGCCAAATTCACCCACCAGGATCATATGGAAAGTAACAGCAGGGAAACATGCAGATTGTGACGGCAGGTGGTAAAATAATTGCAGGCTTGTGTCACTAAGGTGACTGGTCCGGTGATGTAAAAAAAAACAGTAATCTTGTGCCAGTGTCATTACATTACGGAGCCTGTTGTTCTTACTGTATTTCACGCTGTGAAATCATAGCATGCAAATATGCCGTGTGAATATCCCCTTTAAGTGAGACAGTAAACTTTCCGTTTAAAGGTGCATCTATAACGGTGTCTGTGCTACGGGAGCTGACACCCCACAATTTTCAGCATCTGTTGTCTTGGGTCGTTAAACCCGCATCCACGTTAAACACAAACCAAAACAGTCCTTTCTTCTGGAATAACAACACAATGAAACAACCTCACCAGGTCAACGTGTAAGGTTCTCCAGGAACTTTCAGGCAGCTTTCCTTCCACATCAATCAGAGGCCTTCAGCTTTACCACACAGCTCCTCCCTGAGCTATCAAAGCTGCCTTTTAAATGGCTTGGTAAGGCCCAGGCTGTAGTATGGAAGCAACCTTTCCCACCCAGGCTTTCTGGTCGTTTCATGAAAACCCAGACCCGAACCACGATTATGAATTGCACAGCAGGACTTTGTTCCTTTGTACATGCGCAGTACTGGTTTCAGAACAGCGTTTTGACATTATTTCAAGTACATGCAGTGAGTGTAATCTTATATGATTTACTGGGATTTTAATCACTTATTATACATAATTAATAGTTACTATTATCACTATGCTTATTTATGCACTGAGTTGTCATTTTGGAACTAGAATGCGCTAAATCTGTGACCCGCAGTAAAACAGGTTCATACAATATGGCGCATTCTACACTGCTTTAAAACTATTCAGAACTGGCTAGATCATACATGTCACCCATAATAAATCTGGTGTAAAACATGTATGGCTGTACTGTGGTGCAAATTTGCAATTTCCATAGTAAATGTGCCCTCTTGTTTTCGAAGGTGGACATACTACTTACCTTAAAAGCATAAGAACCACTCAAGCAGCACAGTGTGAATAAAGTTTGTGAAAATTTAGGATTTTACCTGAAAAAAATTCTCCACGTGTTCCCTTGGAGCTTCCTCGCGCATGTTTGGGTATGTATACTTGCCCATCATGTCATATATAGATTTCATAATGTCCATCATTTCCTGTGGAGAAAATAAAATGTAACTGAGCAGATTTAAAAATATTTCTACATAATAAGAACTTTAAAAAAAAAAAGAATAAATAATAGGGAAATGTTTAGATTTTTAACCCTCCTTCCAATTATGCCAAGGCCATGTCCAGGCAGGACGAGGGGTACAGTACTGTTCGGCAGCAGTGTGAGAGCAGGGAAAGCTGGCTTTATTCAGAAGCTCCTTTGTTCAATGTAAAAATACCAATTATTTTAATTTACCATATTCCCTTATCCCCTTTATGTGTTCTGCCTCGTAAGATACTTATGTCTTTATATTTTCTTTTTGCTTTCTGCATAAACCATTCCTGACTTGTGACATCCATGAACATCAGGTTGTTAGGCCAAATGTATGGGTGGACTCTATAGAACTGAGCCTAATCTATACATATTATTTACCATTGACACCCGCCATCAGCAGCTGATATCAGAGATAACTCCCATCCCAACCATGTAACCACTAATATTGTGGGGTTACAAGCAGCAGGATGATGGTGCTCAGGCACGCCGTGCTACTCCTCCGTGCCACTTTTCTTAAACATATAGAAATCTGGTTTCGCCAGAATCATAATGACCCACAAAACAAAGTTACGGTAATATGTCGTTTATATCACACAATAGAAAAATGAAACACAAAAAGGCAATAGTACACATTTTTCCAATGATTTATATACAGTAGTACATTTAATGTTACCATTAAAAATATACAACTCTTTCCTCAAAAAACAAGCCCTCATATAGGTATGTTGACAGAATAATAAAATGTTATGACTCTCAGAGGGCGGGAATAAAAAACAAATTCTGTTGTCAAGAATTTCTTGTTTTTTTCATTCAAAACACTTACTACTCCACTCCAATAAAATAACGTTTTAACAACAAAATAATTTACCTGTTGAATAAAGAATGTATGATGATTAATTATAAGTTCATAAAAAAAAACTCTGGAAATGTTTTTTTTTTTGCTATTTCATGCACATTCCTCCTAAAATAAATCACATGTTCTATACATTTTTCTGAAAATGGTTCCTGAAAAATGTTTCACATGTGTTGCAAAAAAAAAAAAAAAAGACCTCACACGGCTACATTCACGAACAGAAATATAAAAACGTCTAACTGAATGCAGGGGGAAAACAGTTTTTTGGTCATTCAGGCCAAACTTGGTGACATTGTTAAGGTTTTAAGTTACATAAATTATGTATATTATCACGGGATATTAATTATCTACATAAAAAATAGACATTTTCAGGATCTTTTTTTCCATTTCATAGCTCAAGTCCCTTTGTCCCTTTAAGGCTTCTTGCACTGGAGGTAATTTACAGAATTCAGTGCTCTAATGTATTAGCTGCCAAGTTGTGCGGAAGGGACAAGAGCATAGCCAAGGATTCTTGTGTCAGTCAGCGGTTATTGCATAACAAAACAATAACTATGCATTACCCAAGACACATTATTCAATTATTACATCCTCAGGGGCTTAGGGCATCTAGAAGGAAATGTCTAAAGAAAGTTAAATTGACAACTCATTCTGTTATTAAAGCTAATCACTATTTACTGTACGTTAGATTATATATTAGAAAAAATGGAAAAAGTGGGTCCTAAAAACAGTTGATGAAAAAAACAACCATCGCTTAGAGAAGTGTGGAGATGTTGGAAAAACACGTGTGCAGGTCTGTGACACAGGAGAGCTATGGACTATGCTCTGTGCAGCAGCATGCATGGCACAGGCAGAGAGAAGTCTCTAGCCCTTTGCAGGGAGGAGCAGAGATATTTGGCTTATAGTAGCCTTACATCATCTACAGGAAGAAGAGGAGATTCGGTGACAACAAATAAAACTTGTGGATGGCACCATGATTAGAATTCAGAATTTAGATGAGTTTTCCTTCAATAACTACAAGCTTGTTAAAGGGGTTTTGCCACGAAGTAAAATTGACGTGGGAAGCTTGCAAATGATATAACAAACATTTTCACCATTCATTATTATTAAAAATTATGCACCGTTTTTGTTCTAGCTGCTGCTTTAGTGATCCATTGTTTACAGCTCGTCTCCAGGGGATACGACCAGGGCTGCGAGCTCCTCACTCCTGGTCAGACATGCTCAGACATCACTTCTCCTCTCAGGCAGCTACTGAGTGTTCAATCCCCAGGTGCTGTCATTCAGTCAGATGCTGTCAATCTACTCCTGTCCTCTGTACTCCTTACTAATTAGTCAAACAGTGTAAATAAATAGAAAATAAACCTCAATGAGGTCTGTGCATTAATAATGAGAAAAAAAAATCCACAGGTTTTGTTCCTGCAGGGATTTGAACCAAGGACCCTTGTGCCTGGAGGCAAAAACTTTACCTCTCAGCTACTCACAATGCTTTATATAAACAGACCTTTCTTTGACTACAGAGAGGAAAGGCCTGATGAGGTCATCCTGCTGGGTCACATGATATGCAATTCAAACAAATCACACACACACCCTACTGAGCACACAGAGCTGAAGATCTGGATGCAGGAGGTATGAAATGAGATCGTGGCAAAACCCCTTTATGTCTGCCCCCAATCCTTTTCAGGTGAATGGCCACCTGTGCAATATTGTTCTGCATTTTGTTTTCTGATTGGAAGGGAGCTAAAGCAAGTCTGTATATCATGGCGATTCAGGTCTTGGTTACTTAAAAAAAATAAATCCCCCTCCTCCCCTGTGGGTAATTCCCATAATACAAATGACAGTATGATCAAAGAACTGCTGAGTGGTTTATTCTGCTATTTTTATCCTGGTTCTTACACCATTTGACTCCTGATTACATTTACCAAATCCCACAGCATATGTATGGACTGGTAGTTGCATTTGCTATTCAGTCCTATGCCACTGGCATTAGCAGAACCTGAGGAGCTGATTAGAGTAGGAGAAAGGAGTTTGTCATTGTAGGAGGGGAGATTTGTTGTTGGTTGAGGTTTGTGAATTAGATAAAAAATGTGGGATATAACGTTGTAGGGTCTTCTAAGGTTAGAGTGAGGATTTTGCATTGAATTCTTTGTTTGATGGGCGGCCAGTGGAGAAACAGACAGAGGGTGTTGGTATTAGAGGAAGTTGAGAGGTAGATGAGTCATTCAGAGACAGGGATAGATTACACAGGTGTTAGACTGTTTATGATCAGATTACCTCTTTAGTGATGCAGCCATCCTTATTTAGGTCATACAAGTTAAAAGCCCAGTTGAGTTTGTCGTCTATGCTCCCTCGTAGAATAATAGATAATCCCGCTACAAAATCCTGTGGATAAAAAATATGTTTCATAGTAACAGATATTTGTGGAAATTAACAGATTTACATTAATTAAAGGACAGATTATAAAGGGAGTGGGAGAGGATGGACAATGGCTTTTCCCAAAAATATATGAATCAAAAAAGTTTTTTACAAGTAGGTCTGCAGTTGTCGTTGGAAACTTGTTATTCTACTTTAATGAATTTTTTTAATGAAGGTTTTTTTTTGTGTGTGCAGAACTATACGTTGTATTTGGCATATATTGCTTTCAATTTATAAAAGGAGGAATGGATACCTTCATTTTGGTTCTTGCACCCCGCCCACCTCCACAGGCTGTTATATCAGTGCAGTATGCTTGTAAGGTTGGTGTTTTTTTTTTTTTTTCTCTCTGGATTATGGAGGTCTGTTGACCCAATGAGAAGTCTGAATTTGACTCTAGTGAGAGGTAAAAATAGAGTAGGACCACCTGCCTTGAGATCCCGTTGGTAGCCGGGGGTGGCTTAAGCATTTTTTGATCAAAACATGTGAACTAAGAATCTCAAAGTTTTTTTCATGTATTGTAGATAGCATAAATGCTTCTTTAGAGGTTTCCATGTATTGTTTAATGAATTTATAGTAGAATTTATAATGAATTTCCTGCTTAAAGGGTAAGCCATCGATCAGTACCACACAGAGCGCTTTATTTTTATGCTTTTGTAACATTCCTTATTCATTCATACTTGATAACTCTCCTGTTTCTTCCGGAGACTTCTGCACACCAGGATGCAAAAAAGCGGTATAGTTGATGCAAACCCCACCCAAAATGGGTGTTCTGGTTGTCAATGTACAACTTTTAATACTCTTTTAGTTGATCAGTGGTCTATTCAGCTATCTTCTTTAAAGCAAGATATATTATGGATTGCATAAAATAACAAGCTCTGTCTTGTGACAGATGCGCTTTATAAAAATTGCATTATTTTCCATGGTATTTTATTTAATCTATTCCTTATGATCTTTAGGGTCTCTACTTGCTGTCATTTAAAGAAACCCAATATAGTTTATTTTCAGGGGATAAAATTTGTTCCCGTTCATGTGATAGAAACACAGGTGCCAAGACCCATCTCTGATCATTGCATAGTAACTGTAAGGCTATGTTCACACGGCTTAATTGCGGGACGTAATTACGCCCCACAATTACGCCGTGTGGACGGGGGCGGGGTGGGAGCGGGGGAGTGAGCGGGGGGCCGGCACATCGCCGGCCCATTGACTTGAATTGCCAGCGGCGCGTATACGCCACTAGTAATTCACATGTCAATTATCTCCACGCCCGGCGGATTCGCCGGGCGAGGAGAGGAGACGTAATCCATAGTTCTCTATGAGAACTGTGAATTACCTTAATGAATGGGCCGTTTTCGGCCCGTAATTTGCGCACTTCGGCGCGTAATTACGGACCGAAATACACGCCATTTTAAGGCGTGTGAACATGGCCTAATGAGTCATACTCCTGTATCTATCAAGTGACCAGAACAGCTTTTAGCTGGTAATAGAAAATGAACTTTCTGAGTAACACACCTGGAAAACCATGAGGAACTTTTCATTTTACAGAAGGAAACCGTTACTTTTTAAAACCAGAATATTCTTTTTAAACAACTATAGATCCATTCTATGGATTTTAAGGCTCAGCAGTAACTCTGCATTTTGTAAATGAAGACGGCAATGCACATGATTGACCTTTGCATTTGTACAGTTGATCATGGGACTCCTATTCTGTCGATAGGAGTTGATAGGTCAGACTCTTATGACGTATTTTATACCCTGTTTCCCTGAAAATAAGACAGTGTCTTAATTTTTGCTCCTAAAGACGAGCTAAGACTTATTTTTAGGGGATCCATGAACAAGAATTCACATTTATTGTTGAAAAAAACATCAATATGTATTAATATATTGTAGTGATTTCATCACAAAAATCAGCATAAGCAGACAAACTCTGAATTGCATAAGAAAAAAATGCACTATGTCTTATTTTCGGGGAATGTCTTATTTTTGGGGAAACAGGGTAGTTACTGTTCGCGATGCCCCTGGTGGCATTGGCCCTATGCCGCTTACTAAGCCATCTGGAAAACCATGTTCAGAGGTAAGGCCTGCTGCCGAAATTATGCACTGTCTGTAGCCAAAGCTGGTCACAAATTCTTACCTCGAAGCTGACAGAACCATTGTGATCGGTGTCGAAAGCATTGAATAGAAAATGTGCGTACATGCTAGAATCTGGAAGAGAAAAAAAGACAACTAATTACACTGATAATGCAGGGAAAGAGGGAAGATAGTCCGTCATAAATCTTCAGCGTATCTGCAGCAAAAATTCACCTGCTGTGGATTTTGTGGATTTCTTAAAATTCTTTTCTAGTCTGCTGCTATTGTAATGCACTGCTCATCTTCCACATGCAAATTGATTACATCTACGCCCATGTCCAAGCATACTTAACTAGATGGCAACTGCCCACTGACTATAAATGTCTAGGGGTCAGCATCTAACTCTGCACGGGCGTTCTGGAACATCTGTGCAGAGAGGGAGAGGCAGCTGTCAGTGTGAGAAAGCTTTCCACTGAGAAGGAAGGGACAGTTTATTACCATCCCAGCCTTCTAGATCATTGAATATACGGGGCTCAATAAGCACTCTATATACCGATATCTAGAAAGACTCCCGCCTTTCTGCTTTCTGGTGCTGGTGGTCATGTGACTGCTGGGGCTTGGTAACTGTAAGAGCTGCTGGATTTTATCAAACCCAGATCAGCTCTGCGATGATTTCTAGATGTATATTTCCCCTGTAATTGGGGTAATATTCCAGCCCCAGTTACATCAGCAGAAAAAAAATATATAAAAAACGTCTTCTTCTGACCTTATGAGGGGCAAAAAAAAAATCCATAAAAAATAAAATATTAATAAAAAATCCTTGACAGCCCAAATTGCATTTTTTAGCCCTGCCCCAATGACCATATAACTTTATATTACCTATATATAAACATCACTTACAGCAAAGTGACACAATTGTAAAACTTATTTTAGAGTCACTTTTGTTTTTAAAAAAATGAATAGAACAACGTGAAAAACTTTTTAAATGCATTTTCTGTATTGTTTTTCCTCAAATTGTTAGAAAAAAATGTCACATAAAAATGACATAAAAATAAAGTTTAACATATGGAAAAAGGCCAAAAGATTGTAGAATAACTGAGTGCAAACAGGTACAGCGTTCAAACCCTCAGGGAGAGGAAAACCCTAAGGGAAAGGAAAATGTGCCCGGTCAAGAAGGGCGGTAAGAATCTGGTTAGACCAGTTCTATGGATTTTTGGTTTGGAAACCCTGTAGTGTACTGATAGGATTCCAACAAACAGTGTCATGTTAAAACAATGCAGTAGAGGGAGCTCTAGTGTTACAGGATACAACAGCAGGTGGACAGCTGAAGGTAATGTGCAGTCTCCTACTTTAAACTTTATCTTTGTATAATGAAAAGTTCTGCAGGTTTCTAACAAACTTTTTGTGTCAATCCCTTACAAGATCCCTGCTTACTGTCTGTGACTGGAAGCTTTCTTGTATACATCTGGAGCTGATATATCTGCAGAGAATGCCGACATGTAATGCAGTTCAACCTCACCTCGCCATGCAGTTTGCACATAATTGTTAATGTTTGCACATTTTTCACAGGTAGACAGTAGTTTTACTTGCGAAATCACACGGACATTAACAATCCTTTAAATAAATTGTACTGATTTGCAGTAAGATCACTATGCAAGTTGGAAACAACCTGTGTGCATGTGTCAATTGATAATCAGGATAAGTCGAATAAAATAAACATAAAGCAGAAATGTTAGGGCATGTCCCCACGGCACGGGTTTTCGGGCGGTTTTTCAGATGGTTTGTGGCTTTGCAGACCGTCTGAAAAACCGGTCAAAAATGAGCACAACGGGGCACTATGGAAAACCCGTGCAGCAGTCCCCACTGCACGGTTTTCTGCCCGGCGGTTTTTCCTCCCGCAGGCCGCCCGAAAAACATTCTACATGCACATTCTTCCGGACGGTTTTCGGACGGAATATGTGCATGACAATGGGAAGAGGGAGGGCTTTTCTCCACTCATCGCGGAGAAAAGCCGTCCCCCCCTGCGGCCGTGTGCACGGCACACAAACCGGACAAATACCGGTCGGATAAACCGACCGGTATTTGTCCTTTGCCGTGGTAACATGCCCTTAAAATACTGAAAACTTTTAAGCACATAGGGACAGATTTATCAAAACTGTCTATAAAAAAACTGTGTTTGTGGCCACTAAACCTATCTCAGCGCCGCTTTTATTCATCAACAGCAGAAAATGCACTGAACTGTGCTATGACAGGTTACTACATGCAACAAAGACAGAGGGCCACATGAATGAAAATGTTTTGGTCTAAAATTCACTTTTTTCCCCATAGGTTTCTATGGGGAAAAAAAGTGAGTTTTAGACCAAAACCGTTTCATACATGTGGCCCAGAGTATTTGTTTTACATAGTTTCATAAATCTATACTTGCCATCTAAGGGACTTCTCTAAAAATGGGAGTCCTCCGGAGCTCTCAGAAAATTTGTCAAATTTCCCAGGTGCTGTAGATTCATGGCTCTCGGATGGTGCGGTTTCAAAAGTTGTGCCCACAACATCTGCAGCGGGATCCGGCTGTAATCTACAGACAGGCTGAAGATGCAAAGGCCTGGATTGGAGCTCCCAGACATTTAACCCTCTAGACACTGTAGCATCAAAATGGTTGATAGAGGGCGAGAGCTCCGTCTGTTAACCATCGGCACCTCTACATAGCAATTACAGGGTGCCAACGGTTGCCATGGCAGTCAGAGACTAAATTATTTCCTTTGGGTCTGGCATGTACAGAAGCCTATTAGTCCCTGTCCAGAGTCAGGGATAGACTGCCTTTCACAGGCATAATACATAGGAATATATCACTATGTATTACAAAAGTAATCGCATAGTTTAGTCTCACAGTGGGATTAAAAAAAAAGTTAAAAAAAATAGTTAAAAAAACTTATACATTTAAAAAAAATATAAAAACAAAATTCCTGTATGCATAATGAAAATACTTCATTTTGTTAAAAAATAAAATAAAAAAAATACATAACAAGTATCACCACATCTATAATTATCCAAACTATTAAACCAGTGATTCAATCCGTATGGTAACGATGAAAAAATATCAACTCTTAGGCTAAGTTCACACGGTGTATTTGCAGGGCGTAATTACGCCCCGCAATTACGCCGTGGGGGCGGGGCAGGAGCAGGGGCGGGGGGGGGGGGCGGCACCTCACCGGCCCATAGACTTGTATTACCAGCGGCGCGTATACGCCGCTGGTAATTCACATGTCACTTATCTCCCCCCACGGCGGATTCGCCAAGCAGGGAGAGGAGACGTAATCCATGTTCTCTATGAGAACTGTGGATTACTGTAATGACTGGGACGTATTCCAGCTGTAATTTGCGCACTCCGGCGCGTAATTACGGACCGAAATGCGTCCAATTTTAAGCCGTGTGAACATAGCCTTAGGGTATGTTCACACAGCGTGTTGAGTCCATGTGAACATACGCTTTTAGATACGCATTTGAATCTGTCTGTTGGACCCCAAACGGACCCAAACACGTATCTAATAAATAGCAGGGTGATTTACATTGCTTTTAACTAGAAAACTGCATCAGTTTTCACACAAGTGATGGCTGATGTGTGTCTCACTCCGTCTTTCGGATCAGTTCCAAGAATTGACATGTCCAAAAGACGCAGCAGGAGCCCTATATAAAACTATAGGGTGCGATCCTGCTGCATCCAACACGCATCCAAACACACAGCTGCGTGTTGGATATGTGTTGGATCTGTTTAGGACGTTGCATTTTTGGATGCGATTTTCGGATCCAAAACAGCTCCAAAATCAAATCCAGAAACGCTGTGTGAACGGCCCCTTAACTATTCCAAAATTTTTTCTTTCATTTTTATTTATCTAACATTACAAAAAAATGGAATAAAAATAATCAATAACTTTAATAGGCCCCTAAGTGGCACCAATGAAAAATCTCCATCAACAGAAAAAACAAAAAACCCAAATCAACTCTGCAGTCAGTGCAGGGGATGTATTTCCCCTGGATTTCCTCTGTAAATGGGGCTAACATGTGAGCCTCATTACAGGGAGGATAAGACAAAACTGATGTAGAAATGCCCCCAAAGGTCTTTTTCTGACATCATGGGAGGCACAGTTTGTAAAATAAAACAATAAAAAACCTCCACACAAAATAAAATGTTATGAAAATAAATATCGACAGCTCAAATGGCAACTTTTAGCCCCCGAGAACCCTTAATTCTATATCACCTAGATATAGATGTCCGTGATGGAAAAGTGACACATTTACAAACCTTTTTAGCACCACATTTTGCTGTTAAAAAAGTAAATAAAAAAATGTGAAAAAGAAACTTTTTTTTCTACTATTTTCCCTCATAAAAAAACTAAATGTGGGCATGTAACCGAGTGCAAGAAAGTGTTATAGTGTTTAAACTGACGTGTACTATGGAAAAGAAAAATGTGTCTGGTCAGGAACTGGTTAAAGGGAATGTGTCATCAAAAATGAGTTATTGTTTAACTCACGTTTTTATGTTAAAAACATTTTTAAAGAATTTTTTATTATTTTTCTTTTTAATTTTCCATATCACTGTCAATATTTTTAATAATTCTGAGTCCTGCAGTTTTTCACTTTGGCCACTAGGCCTAATAATTTGTCTGCCCACTTCCTGTTTGTAGAGAGAGATTCTCATGTTGTCTGCTCATTTTTTTTAACACAAGTAGGGTCAAACTAAAAGGAGACACCAATGTGATAGCTAAAAAAGGGATCCACCAGTCACAATAGGAGATTCCACAGTTCAACCCTTTCACCTCCCTGAAAGTCCTCCCCAATGACTTTTTCCCTAGGTAAACAAAGCATGACTAGAAAACTTTCCGATAGAAGTCATGGGACTGAGTCAGTCTTAAAGAGCACCTATCACCTCCACACAAACACCTAGAATTGATTTTAGAATTGAAATTTTAAGACTTTTTTCAAATACATGTCATAGCAATTCAGAGGGTTTCCCTCAATTTTACAGGGAAAAGGTTTTACTTCATTTTGTAAACTCAGGAGATCCCTTATCAATCTGTTGGATAACCAACTGTGCAGGGGGAAGCTGAGTCTCTCACTACATACAGGAAAGCAGACACAGCACACTAAGGCTATATCTACACTGCAGTGGACAAAAAACGACCTGAAACCCAAATACTAAACACTGAGTTTTCTGTCCCCTGCCTGTCAAAAGCAGCTGAAAAAACGGCTGTTTATTGCTGTGATTTGCGTTTTTTTTGGCGTGTTTTTTTACCCGTATTTTTTGGCTTTGTTTCAAGTCTGGTTTTCAATGTATGCATTAAATTAAGCCATTGGATGTAACTCCGCCCTACAAAAGAGGATGGAGAAAGCACATTATTTGCATTTATATGCAATCTGGTAGTCGTTTTATGGATTTTGGCGCTAGTAAAATTCTCTCGCTTTTGTAGGCAAAGATACTTTTTTTGATGGATTTTGACCTTAAGTCCATTTTTTTTACGGATTTTGGCACTAATAAAGTTGTGTTGCTTTTGCCGCTAAAAATCTGTTTTCTTACAGATTTCGGCACTACAATCCTTTTTTTACGGATTTTGGCGTTAATAGAGTTATCTCGCTTTTGTTGCTAAAACTACGTTTTTTACGGGTTTTGGCACTATTAATGTTATATCGCTTTTGTCGCTAAAATACAGGGTTTGTTTTTACAGATTTTGGCACTAAAATACAGTCTTTATGGATTTTGCCGCTATTAAAGTTATCTCGCTTTTGTCACTAAAAATACGTTGTTTTTTTTTTACGGATTTTGCCACTAATAAATTTATCTCCAAAATCAGTAAGAAAGAAGGATTTTTAGCGACAAAAGCGAGATCACTTTAATAGCAGCAAAATCCGTAAAAATACTAATTTTAGCACTAAAATCCGTTAAAAAAGCGTATTTTTGCCAACAAAAGGAGGATAAATTTATTAGCTTCAAAATCCATAAAAAATCTTATTTTAGTGCTAAAATCCCCCCCCAAAAAAATTTTTAGAGACAAAAGCAAGATAACTTTAATAGTGCCAAAATCCGTAAAAAAAAGTGGAGACAGCAGGAGGATTTTACAATACAAGTCTATGGGAGATGTTTTCAGTGATTTTTTCAGTGTTTTTAGAAAATGAAAAACACTGTAAGAATTGACTTTTTTCTGTGCAGTGGAGACATAGCCTAAGGAAATAGTGTGACAGAGTTTACCTGTTGCTTCAGCCTCCTCCGCCATAGCACACAGGCATCTGTATTGCAATGCTGCTGGTGTGTATATGATGTAGACTTACAGACTCCCCCTGCACTGTGGACTCTCCCAGCTCAGGAACTTACAACTGTCATCACAGTCATCCATCAAGCTGTCATGTGCCGACTTGGCCCGACTTCAGAGCTGTCTTAAAGGGCCAGCGCTTTTTTAAAAACTGAATTACAGGTGAAATGCTTTGGTTTTCCTAATGAAGCTTATTTTAAAAAGTGTTTGTATAGTAGTCTCCTGTTACTTCATGAGGTTTGTCTGAAGGTGATAGGCTCTTTAAGGCTCTTATGTGCATGAAGCTACTGTAAAGCATCTCTCTGACTGCAGTTAAAGCAGTGCAAACAAGGCCTAGTGGCCAAAGTGAAAACTGCAGGACTCAATTAAGAATTATTAAAAAATATTGAAAGTGATATGAAAAATTAAAAAAGAATCAACCAAAAATTCCTAAAAAATGTGTTTAACATAAAAATGGGACTTAAACAATTAGTCATTTTTTGATGACACATTCCCTTTTTACGGAGCAGATTTGTTTCCATTGTGGAATTGACGGTACACTTTTTCTTAGCCTCTTGGATTGGGAGTCAGGTAGCCAAGTCAATGTGACTGATCCATGTCAAAAAAGCTGTTAAAACCTACTCTGCATTCTCAAACAAATCCAGCATCTAAAATACCCTTTGCAGTCTGCAGAACTTTTTATTATACCATGATTCATTTACATAAAATCAGAACATTTCCTTAAAGCTACAATTTACATTGATGGGAAGACTCGGGTCCCAGCTTGGGCCATTATATTCAGAAGAGTGTAGGGCCCCCAACTGCACTAAGATTATGCCCCCCATCAATGACATGCTCCCTTCATTCACACAATTATACAGCTCACCTCCTTGTGGGAAAAACTGGGAGTAAATCTGCTTGAAATTATCTTCATTGACAATGCCGCTCGGACATTCCTGTTACAAGGGAACCAAACATAAGTTCACCTCACATCAAAGAGCAGGAAACAATGACAGACAGTAACTCACCCGCGGTTCCCAGAATTTGTCTTTGAACACCCTCCTCCAAACCCACACACCCAACTGTCAGGAGTATTTACCCAGGTGGTTCAGTATAAACCTGGCCAATTTCATGCGTTATCCAGGAATGTGTATGTGATACTGAGATTAGGTTTTCTTGGTATCATTGAATATAGTTTATTCCTGGTGCTATTATTTGAGCACTGTTATTTCAACAGTATATTGTGGCATGGATTTATTTTTTAGCACGCTATAGCAATGTGCATGTGTCTCTATTCTTTTGGTACTGTATGAGGTTGTTTGAGCAATGATTTACTATGCCACCTAATATCAGCTACTCCTACTGGAGATAAACTACACCTGCACACTGATGTTACTGTAACACTCTATAATCAACTCTACCAGATAGAAACAAAAAGTCAGTCATTATAGGTTATACAATTACCAGTCATAACATTTATGAGCTAACGAACAGTGCCCAAAACTCTACCCTGTGGTGTCAAAATACACAGCTGAGTCACATTATTATGACCAAGTTCTAATATCAACATCGGCAATGCATAGCTCATGAAGGAAGTCACATGTGGTGAGCTGGCTTGGGGTGTATATAAAATGTGTGATAGGCTGTCAGCATACACACAGTATCTCTTCTTACTGCCATGTGTAAAAGGGGCAATTTATCATAGTTGCAAAAAGGGATGATTATTGGCTTTCGGGCAAAGGGTGGCAGTACTTCTGAAACCTATTCGCATGATGCTGTGGTGAAAGAGTATCATGAGTGGACAAATGGCAGCATTGTGAATAAACAACGTGGAAACTGCAGAGCACCATTGGCATTGATGTGAGAGGCAACTGTAGGCTATAAAGGTGTGTAAGGTTGAAAACACGCTACAGTGGAGCAGCTCACCATCAAAATGAACCAGGGTACCACCAGACGTGTCTAAAATACTTCAGCGAACCACTTTGTGATATATTTCTATCAATATTTATTACCATCACCTTTTAAGGTATTTTATCATAAAATGTTTACTGAAAATGATTACTATATATACACTAACATTCAAAAGTTTGGGGTCCGTTAGAAATTTCCTTATTTTTGAAAGAAAAGCACAGTTTTTTTCAATGAAGCTAATATACAAGTGAATCAGAAATATACACTCACCGGCCACTTTATTAGGTACACCTGTCCAACTGCTCGTTAACACTTAATTTCTAATCAGCCAATCACATGGCGGCAACTCAGTGCATTTAGGCATGTAGACATGGTCAAGACAATCTCCTGCAGTTCAAACCGAGCATCAGTATGGGAAAGAAAGGTGATTTGAGTGCCTTTGAACGTGGCATGGTTGTTGGTGCCAGAAGGGCTGGTCTGAGTATTTCAGAAACTGCTGCTCTCCTGGGATTTTCACGCACAACCATCTCTAGGGTTTACAGAGAATGGTCGGAAGAAAAGAAAAACATCCAGTGGAGCGGCAGTCCTGTGGGCGGAAATGCCTTGTTGATGCCAGAGGTCAAAGGAGAATGGGCAGACTGGTTCGAGCTGATAGAAAGGCAACAGTGACTCAAATAGCCACCCGTTACAACCAAGGTAGGCAGAAGAGCATCTCTGAACGCACAGTACAGCGAACTTTGAGGCAGATGGGCTACAGCAGCAGAAGACCACACTGGGTCCCACTACTTTCAGCTAAGAACAGGAAACTGAGGCTCCAATTGCCCAAGCTCATCGAAATTGGACAGTAGAAGATTGGAAAAACGTTGCCTGGTCTGATGAGTCTCGATTTCTGCTGCGACATTCGGATGGTAGGGTCAGAATTTTGCGTCAACAACATGAAAGCATGGATCCATCCTGCCTTGTATCAACGGTTCAGGCTGGTGGTGGTGGTGCCATGGTGTGGGGAATATTTTCTTGGCACTCTTTGGGCCCCTTGTTAACAATTGAGCATTGTTGCAACACCTTGTGGAATCTATGCCACGAAGAATTGAGGCAGTTCTGAAGGCAAAAGGGGGTCCAACCCGTTACTAGCATGGTGTACCTAATAAAGTGGCCGGTGAGTGTACTCTCTACATTGTTAATGTGGTTAAATGACTATTCTAGGTGCAAACGTCTGGTGGTTAATGCAATATCTACATAGGTGTATAGAGGCCCATTTCCAACAACCATCACTCCAGTGTTCTAATGGTACATTGTGTTTGCTAACCCTTGTTCAAGTATGTTGGCACAGCTGAAAACAGTTTTGCTGATTAGAGAAGCTATAAAACTGATCTTCCTTTGAGCTAGTTGCGAATCTGGAGCATTACATTTGTTGGTAAAAGAGAACTTTCATGTGAAACTCGACAGTCTATTCTTGTGCTGAGAGATGAAGGCTATTCCATGCGAGAAATTGCCAAGAAACTGAAGATTTCCTACAACGGTGAGTACTACTCCCTTTAGAGGAGAGCACAAACAGGTTCTAACCAGAGTAGAAGGAGAAGTGGGAGGCCCCGCTGCACAACTGAGTAACAAGACAAGAGTCTCTAGTTAGGTCTTCAACTGGCAGCTTCATTAAATAGTACCCGCAAAACGCCAGTGTCAACATCTACAGTGAAGAGGCGACTCCGGGACGCTGGCCTTCAGGGTAGAGCGGCAAAGAAAAAGCCATATCTAGGACTGGCTAATAAAAGGATAAGATTAATATGGACTAAAGAACAAAGACTTTGGACAGAGGAAGTCTGGAAAAAAGTGTTATGGAGACGAATCGAAGTTTGAGGTGTTTGGATCTCACAGAAGAACATTTGTGAGACGCAGAACAACTGAAAAGATGCTGGAAGAGGGCCTGATGCCATCTGTCAAGCATGGTGGAGGTAATGTGATGGTCTGGGTTGGTGCTGGTGGAGGTGATGTGATGGTCTGGGGTTGCTTTGGTGCTGGTAAAGTGGGAAATTTGTACAAGGTTAAAGGGATTTTGAATAAGGAAGGCTATCACTCCATTTTGCAACACCATGCCATACCCTGCGGACAGCGCTTGATTGGAGCCAATTTCATCCTGCAACAGGACAATGACCCAAAGCACACCCCCAGAGAAGAAGCAGGCAACTGGTATTCTATCTGTAATGGAGGGGCACGCAGTCACCAGATCTCAACCCCATTGAGCTGTTTGGGAGCAGCTTTGACCGTATGGTCCCGCAACAAGTGCCCATCAAGCCAATCCAACTTGGTGGGAGGGCTTTTTGGAAGCATGGGGTAAATGTCTCCAATTACCTCGCAAATTAAAAAAGCTAGAATACCAAAGGTCTGTAATGCTGGAATTGCTGCAAAGGGAGCGTTCTCTGACGAAAGCAAAGTTTGAAAATTATTATTTCAAATAAAAACCATTATTTCTAACCTTGTCAATGTCTGGACTAGATTTCTATTCATTTTGCAACTCATTTGATAAATAAAAGTATGAGTTTTCTGGGAAAATACAAAATTGTCTGGGTGACCCCAAACTTTTGAACGGTACTGTATATTTGTATTTTATTGTAGTAGTTAAATTGATACAGATACACATACAGAGTTAGGTTATGTAGGTATGAGAGTTATATAGGCTTAGGTATGAGAAGTTAAACAAGATCGAATATACGAATGGACAGAATATGTAGCTAGAGAGCTGCTGTCCTCTCTTGTGTGTTTGCATTCATGTTGCAGCCATATCAGCTTGAACCTGTGCCATTTTTTACCATTTTGGGGGGTTTGAAGATAGATAAAACATTTATTTGACCCTTGCTTCCTCCCGGCCCATCTCTCTGAAACATTATAGAAATGCACGTTCTATCTGCAACTAATTTATTCACACTCCAGCCAACAAACATGGTGAGGGGGTGGACAGTCCATTCACTCTATTTCCTTCTGCAGGCATTTATACTACTGCCGTATCTTCGCTGTCCCACCAACCCAAACAATTAAAGAACCTTAAAGGGATTTTACCACAAGGTAAAATCCCATGAACAGGTCAGCTCTCAGCTAGCATGTGAATGAGGAGGACGCCGCTTGTGGCCATCCTTTCCATCAGGGGTCCCCAATTCCAGTCCTCAAGGTCCACCAACAGGTCATGTTTTCTCTCTTTCCTTAGCATTGCACGGGTCATTTAATTATTTTCAGTGCATTCTGTGGGAGATCCTGAAAACATGACCTATCGGTGGGCCTTGAGGACTGGAGTTGGGGACGACTGCTTTACATCCACTTATATGTGAGCTCCTGAATATAGCCAAGTGCATACACTTGGCTATATTTGGGAGCTCTCATAGAAGTGAATGGAGAAGACAGCCTCAAGTGCCGCCTTCCGCATTCACATGCACGGTCAGCTCGCAGATATCTGCAAACAACTAGTGCAGGAGATTTTACCTCATGGTTATACCCCTTTGACTCCCTTCTCCGTCCCCCACTTTCTCTTCTCACATTTCTCATTTCAGCTGAGGACTTTGCCATACATTTTAAACCCAAGATCAACGAAATTAGATGAAGCATTAAGGTTCAGTCTCCGCTTCCTGTCTACACAGCTGTACTTTACTCTACTCCAATAACCTGCTTCTCCACTATTATAATAAAGAATTATCATAATAGTCACGTCACCTTCAGTGCTGCTTCTGTTGTGCCCCCTTAAGGCTTTGTCCTGGGACCCCTACTGTTCTCTTTGTACCCTTTTAGCATGGGCAGCTCATTGAATCTAATGGTTTTCTGCACCACCATTACACTGATGACACTTAGATTTACCTCTCTGTTATATCTCTGCTATCCAAAGTTCCAGCTTGTCTATCCGCTATAACCCGGCTTTATCTCCTTTAGCTTTCTGAACCTAAGGGTAAGTTCTCATGGCTTAATTGCCAGGTGTACAGTGCACCCGGCAATTACGCCGGGTCTTCGGGTGTCGCACTGATCGGTGTGTACTTCTGCGGCGCGGGACGGCCGACAGCCCGCCGGCCCATAGACTGTCTTTACTGGCTTACGCACCGTATTTAACAACAAGTTCCTAAATATGCCGGCGCCAGAAAACGAGCAGGAAAAAAATGACCTGTGTAGACTACATTTTGTTTTATTACTGCCCACTTAAAATAAAAAAGTAATACTCACCTCTCCCCTCACCTCCGTTCCAGCGCTGCGCTGTCCTTACTCTGATTGGCTGCAGCAGTCAAGTGCCGAAAGATGCAGCCAATCAGCAGCTGCTGTGGGCATGTCCCTTTCTGAAGACAAAAGAAATTAGAGAGTGAGGACGTTACAGTGCTGGAACGGAGGTGAGGGGCGAGGTGAGTATTACTTTTTTTTTAAGTGGGCAGCAGTGTGCTAATAGTAATAAAACAAAATTAAGGGGAGAACCCCTTTAATTTCCTACGTGTCAGAAGGCCATTTGGACACCACCATGTGGCTGCAATCTTGCAAACCACTTTACAAACTCTTGTTGGTTGTTTTCATTAAAAAGGTGTGTGCCATAATGTGTTGTATCACTTACTGCAATTTGTGGTACAAAAGCTCTACTGCAGCATTGCACCAGACAGTCTAGCCTTCAATCCCACATGCATCACTGAGCTTCATGCGCCTCTTACCCTGTCACCAGTTTAACAGTTTTTCTTTCTCAAAGGGGTTGTCTCACTACAGGGATTGCTTTTTATGCTAAAGATCTTGCAAATACAAATCACTTTGCAATATATGTCCTACCTATTCTGAGATATCCCCTCTTGTATGGGCTGCATCAGCTCCTGTGGTCGCTATAGCTACAGACCTGTTTGTTCTCTCCTGATAGGCTGCCAGCACTGGTTGCTATAGCTACAGACCTGGCATCTAATGGAGCCTAGTGGAAGTGAGTAAACACACCCCTGTTTATTGAAAGTGAAACCAAGAAAACAGGACTGGGGTAAGATGAATCAGTGTAGTGAGACAACCCCTTTAAAGGGGTATTCTCACCTCGTGTAGGCAAAGGTAAATAAAAACTATTATCAAATACATTGCTGTTCTGATTTTGCATCTTTTCAGACCTAAAACGGTTCTTATATCTTGCTTGTGTATAAAAGCTTCTCTAGGTTACTGACCACCTCTCTCGTTTGCCTCTGCTCTAGCAGCTCTGGCTTGTATGGTAATGTTACTCCCTTCTGTGTCTTATTAGCAGCATGATAGTTTGTCTGTGCCAGTGACAAACTTTCATCTTTAAAGCTCTTTTACCTCCTGCCTTGCTGTTTAGACCCCATCATCACCAATATCCCTCTAAGCTAGGAATAGCAGAGCTGATATGCCAATCACCGCTGCAGAACCACCAACACCCTAACCAGGAAGGGTGAATCTGAAGATGACTGTGAAGAGCAGGCTATCTGAAACAGCATGGTAAGTACATACTGGGCAAAATCTGCCATTGTGTAGGTCTCCTGATTCAGTTGACAAATACAGCAAGGTATTTTCAGTGGAGCTCAGATCCTGACCTTTGTCCAATTTTTTCCTGTTTCCAAGACATTAAATTGAAGAACTGAATATTCACTTGCTCTGTGCTATGCCCTGCTACTTCACAGGTCACAAGATACTCATCTCACCTCTCAGTGGGTTTAATGTATGACTGATTGGTGTCTGTAAACTTAAAATAGATAGATAGATACATGGACGATGCGATATAGGACGATAGATACAGACATAATTAGTTGTAGGGACAATAATTTTACATAAATAGAAAGTTCTTGAACGTGAATGGTTTTTCACCACTAGGGGGCGCTACTCTGGTTTGCAGTATCTCTTCTACCACCTATCCCATTAGTAGATTAAGTAATTAAGTATTAAAATGTAAGCTCTGTTTCACCTGAAGACACTGGAGCCTCCAGCTTTCCAAGATCATAGACTGAAAAGAGGAAAAAATCAGAGCTCAGTCTTGCACTGACACACATCTACATAATGAGCTGGAGCGTGCGATACCGCCACCCTGTATAATTGAAAGTTAGAACATTTTGTCAGGCTCTAGGCTCTGTCTCTGACATCTAAGCTTTCTTGCTGCTTGTTAGGATCCAGTTGCCAATGCAGAAGACAATCCAAACAGGTCACCACAAATGAGTGTAACACATACAAGCCCAGCTTCCAGATCTGTGTATTTCTAGGAATGTATCACACATGACAGGCTTAGATACACTAAATCAGCAGACAGTGTCAAACGTGATGGGTCTAGATTCACTGGCTCAGCCAACACTATCACACATAATAAGCTTAGATGGAGGAGACAGTATCATAAATGATAGGTTGAAGGACAGCATCACAAGTAAAAGGAGTGAATGCAGCAGCATGGATCACACAGTATAGACTGAGCAGAAAATATAAATGATAGGCTTAAATAAAGCAACTCAGCAGACAGTATCACACATAATAGGCTTAGATACAGCAGCTCAGCAAACAGTATCACACATAACAGGCTTAGATTCATACCTCAGCAAACAGTATTACATATAATAGGCTTAGATACATAGCTCAGCAAACTGTATCACACATAACAGGCTTAGATACACAGTTCAGCAAACCGTATCACACTTAATAGGCTTAGATATAAAGCTCAGCAAATAGTATCACACATAACAGGCTTAGATACAGCAACTCAGCAGACAGTATTACATATAACAGGCTTAGAGTCATAGCTCAGCAAACAGTATCGCACATAATAGGCTTAGATACAGCAGCTCAGCAGATGGTATCACACATAATAGGCTTAGATACAGCAACTCAGTAGACAGTATTACAAATAACAGGCTTAGATACAGCAACTCAGCAAACAGTATTACATATAATAGGCTTAGATTCATAACTCAGCAAACAGTATCACACGTAATAGGCTTAGATACAGCAGCTCAGCACACAGTATCACACATAACAAGCTTAGATTCATAGCACAGCTAACAGTATCACAGGTAATAGGTTTGATACAGCAGCTCAGCACACAGTATCACACTTGATAGTTTCAGCTACACTAGTTCTGACAGTGTTATACATGATAGGTTGAAGGACTGTCACAAGTGAAAGGAGTAAATAACGCAGCATGGATCACAAATTATAGACTCAGCAGAAAGTATTAGACTTAGATAGAGCAGCTCAGCACACAGTATCACACATAACAGGCTTAGGTATATAGCTTTGCAGACAGTATCATACATAATAGGCTTACATACACTGGTTCAGCATACAGTATTACACATAATAGGCTTAAATGCATCAGTTTAGCAGGCCCGTCTTTATTGTTGGCAAAGTGGGGCGGCTCCCTGGGGGGCCCCCAAAAGCCCCGGGGGGCCCATCTAGAGTTGCAACCTGGCGGGGTATTAAAATTTTTAAAGGGGGCCCCCGTATTTATTTTTTTGCTTTGCCCTTTAAAATTCCCAGAAAATTTCAAATTGGGGACAAAATAACCAAGGTGTGGGCGAAGTTAAAAAAAACTTTGGTTTTTGCCCGGTTTTTTTAACCCCTATGCTGTGAAACCCCCGGCCCAGCCCCAATTAAAAATTACCCAGTGCCTTTTCTTATGATCCAGGAATGTGAAAGTCGTCCAGCCCCCCCTGCACGGTTCAGGCAGATCTGGAGGGCCCGCACATTCGGGGGAACATTCAGGGCCCCCAAATTCCCCAAATCCACTACAGCTTTGAACGTGAGACTACAATAATTTTATAGAAAAATCCCTTGGCTATCTCATACAAAACTTTGACCTGCGCTTTTTTAAGCATATGCTTAGTTTTTCAGATTTTTGTCATGAAAACTGCATTGTTACTGTTGCCCCTTTGGTGGAAAAAATCCTTTTTCTTCTTGTTTTTCCTACAAATTACAACCTTTCTAAAATTTTCCCCTGACAGGTTTCGGGTTTTTGGGGTTCTTAGGCGATTCCCAAGCAAAAGGCCCCACGGTTTTAAACCCGGAAGGGAAGCAGCAATAAAGGAAATTTTTTCCCAAGAAAAGAGAAACGCACACCCAGCCTTTTTTGCGCCCTCTGGGCCAAGAAAAATTCCCAAACTGATCATGGGGCCCCTGACAGCGGGGAAGTTTTAAGAAAAAAGCCCGGGTCCTTTCCCCAAACCCAAAAAGGTTGGAAAGGGTTCCCAGGAAAAAAATATCGGGATTCAACAATTTTTCCCTCTTTAAAAGGGGTCAAACCCCAGCCCAAAGGGGCGCCCAAAAAACCCCGGGCCAGGGGAGGCGGCTTATAGGCTTGGGAAAATTTGTGGGTTCACAGACGCCCAAAGCAAGCCCCGGGCAAAAAACCCTTTTTAAGATTTTGGGAAAGATGGAAAAAAAAAAGGGGAAAAAACCCCTTGACTTCAATCTCGTCAAGTTCGCAAAAAACAAAATATAAAGATTGGAAACGGGTGATTTGGGGGCAAAAAGAGATAAAAACAATGGGCCCGGGGGCACTGAGGGGGGAAAAGGGGGGTTTTTGGAAGAATAAGGGAAAAAGGGAGGGCAAAACCCAGATCGAAAAATTTGTAAAAAAATTGGTCTTGTTCGGGGGAAGAAGCCTGAGGATATGGGGATTTTTTACACCCAAAGGGCTTTGGGAAATACTTGCCCAGGATCGATGTTGTTCTAAATTTGCTTAGCTATATGTGAGTGTCCTACAAGATGTTTATTTTCATACACTTGAGTACTATTGGTTTTGAAAAGGCCGACAAAGAAATTCCAGCGGGAAACAAAACCTGATGCATACATTAAGGTTGGAGAAAAAATTTAAAATGAAAATGAAGTACAGTTTTCTCTTGCCCCTCCACAGTCCCAGCCCCTCAACCCAATTGAACACTTAAGGACAGAGTTGAAGAAAAGCTGTATTCATACCCAAATGAGTTGACCAGTATGCACCAACATTTGGAATGTGTAGAAGAGACCTGGGATCAGATTTCGTAGACCTTATGGGTCCATCGCAGTATCTGTCGGGTAGCTTTTTTCACAGTACCTCAACAGATACCTCAAATGTATGCAATATCATACTGTGAACCCCCACAAAATGGTTGTGTTGGTTGGGGGAACATAATGCTTTAAAGAGGCCCCCTGCAGTTAAACAACAGTATCCACAAAATAACTTCATTATAGCTTAGCAGACAGTATCACACATAATAGGCTTAGATACATCAGCTCAGCAACCAGTATAACACAATAGGCTTAAATACATCTGCTCAGCAGACAGTATCACACATAATAGGTTTAGATATACCAGATAAGGGGATATTATCAGACATAATAAGCTTAGAATACATCAGAAACAGTATCAGTTTTGTTTGGTGCATAATGTTGTCAAAACCATACCATTTGCCATGGAAGGGCTGAGACAAATTTTTCCCGTTAAAAGGGGGACACATTTTATAAATGCTTAGAAACCTAGATTCCCAGTCAGCAACAGTATAACAAAAAAGGGTTTTTGAAAACACTAGATTCACCGCAGCTGAGCAGCAACATGATAGGCTTAGAAAAACACTAAGGGAATGTTTGCCGCATAATTGTAAAACCATCCCAAATTTTGGGCCGGGCATGGCTGAGACAAATTTTCCTAGAATGGGAACGTAAAAAAGTCTGTGAGACATTTTCATACATACTGTTGCCTTATACACCCCTTTTAAAGGATTTATAATAACATTTTGGCGCCAATTTTCTCATATCGCCCTTGGATTTACCAGTCAGTAGATGGTATCACACATAATAGGCTTAGAAACACTTTGATTCACCAGTCAGTAGATGGTATCACACATGATAGGCTTAGAAACACTTTGATTCACCAGTCAGCAGACAGTATCACACATAATAGGCTTAGAAACACTTTGATTCACCAGTCAGCAGACAGTATCACACATGATAGGCTTAGAAGCACTCAGATTTACCAGTCAGCAGACAGTATCACACATAATGGGTTTTTAGAAGCCCCAGATTTACCAGTAGTAATGTATCACCTAATGGCTTAGAAGCCTCAATCCCAGTCCAGACAGTATCACACATAATAGGCTTAGAAGCACTCAGATTTACCAGTCAGCAGACAGTATCACACATAATAGGCTTAGAAACACTTTGATTCACCGTACAACAGTATCACAAAAAATAGGTTAAAGCACTCAGTTTTAAAACCACAGAGACAGTTCACAATAATGCAGAAACCTTTGTTTCACCAGTCACAGAAGTATCAACTTAATAGGTTTAGAACACTGGATTTCCCGGTTCCGGCGGCATATGGGGGGGCGGAAAGAAGGATCCGGACCAACTCCCCATAAAGCCCCCCCCCCATAACCCGCAGAAACCCGGGCGCAAAAGTGACGCCGACATCCTCGCTCCGCTCCGGTACACAGAGCGGAACTGCAGTTAATGGGGGGCAACGGGAGGGGGATTGCAGCCCCAAGCCAGGGAGAACATGGCGCCCAAGATGGCCCCGACCCCCACGCGCGACACGGGGGGCGGGCCCTGCAGATCCACCCCAGGGCCCGGGAGGGGGTACGACCTTGGAGAGGGGAAACACAGGGATCCCCCTCAACTGCGATGAGGGCCCCCAGGGTAGCCACATTGTAGCCCCACAATCACGGCGCTTTTAAGGCAAAATCCCCAAAGTCATCACGATCGTCTCCACAACATATCTCCCCTGAAAAGCAGAGGTGTCCTCACAGGCCGCTCAGTTCTTGAATATAGCAGAGATGAGTGTGTTGAGGATGATACCTTTGGGTCAAGGGAAAAACACGGTGCAAAAGTTTTTAAAAAAAAGGCCCAGCTTGAACCAATTTGGAGGACTTAGAGAATCGCTAAAGGGGGGGAATAATTTAAGGTAATAGGAGTCCCTGAAAGCTTTAAAACCAACAGCGTCCCTCCCCCTGTGCGCGGGGTTATTCCCAAGTGCTGGCATGGACACCTGTTAAAGGTAGAAAGGGCACACAGGATTGGCCCCACTAGAGATGAGTAAAGATAAGGGCCAGGATGCCCGAGGGGTGTTGAAAGTACCTGGACTTTTCTGAAAAAGCCCCTGCTGCAAGATACAGAAAAAAGGGCAGCCAGGTCGCATGGGGGAAAAAGCTTTGATATTTGCTGATTTTTCGGGGGAGGGGCCCAAAAAAAAGGCGTTTTTTCTGAATTTGTTGGTGTTGTGCGTAACAGATAAAATTCATGCTTCAATACCCAGCGTTTTAAAAAAAATTTTCCCGAGAATGCTAACCCCGGTCACATGTAACCCCCCGGAGGAAGAAAAAAAGGCTATACGGCCATGTTCAGCCCAAAAGCGCCACAATAAAAGAGAGGGAAAGCTATTGATCCAGGGGAGACTTGGAATTGTACCCAAGGGTGCGACCCAAATCAGGAGCTACCCGTGGCTGGTTCCCCCGGGGCACTCAGGGGCACGTGGGGCAGACCCCCAAGCAGCTTCCAAAAGAAAAGTGCCTTGTTTGAGGTGTGGACTTTTTCTTTTCTTTCTTTTGTGAGGGGTTAACGTTTTACCTCGAAGGGCGAGGGGGAGGCGCTTTTATCTTGTTATTGAGAAAGTAAGCATATGTGATAGAAAACTGAGAGGGGGAGCAATCTAAAAAATGAGCAAAGGGGGGAGTTGGGAAGGGAGACAGAGCAGTCGATACTTTACCCCAGGAGACGGGGAAGGACGGGGAAAGGGGGGAGAAGTTCTCCTTTATATGCGAAAAAAGAGAAGTCAACGTCAGGAGAGGTAGAGAGGGGATGGAGGAAAGTCTCGTTTGTGTAAGTTTTGCATTTAAAAATGTTAGGTTTGATATGTTTAACATGATGTCGTGCACGCCCAAGCCATTTGGATTTAAAATCTATTCGAAACGCCCAATGCAAAAACTCTTTAGCGGGGAACGTTAAAGGGTTACGCTCCCCCAGAAGGGGAAAATGGTGCTAAGGCACCTAAGAAATTAAAGGCCGAAATTGCCCTTCTGCAGGAAACCCATTTGGGGAGGCGGATTTCAACGGGATGCAGAATTTGTGGGGGGGGGTTTGGGGGGGTTCCTCAAAAAAAAAGGAAAAGCGGGGTTTTGGGCCCTTTTGGGTTTACATGGGGGATCGGGTGAAAATTGGTTAGCCAAAAATATGACGGGAAAGGGGAGGGGCTTAAATTTGGTCTTAGAAACTCCATCAGGCAAGTTTAGCCTTACAACATTTTGCCCCTAAAATAGGGGGACAGACCCTTCTTTATAAACTTGGAACAACTCTACGGGGACACTAATAATAACATCCTTTCGGGGAGGGGACTTCAACGGTAAGTGTAACTGGAGGCGGGAAAAGGGGGGAGTTCTTCCAAGGCAGGGGGATAAAGGACCCCCATTACTGAGGGACTTGCAGCAACACACAACTATTGATTCGGAGGTTTGGGAACCCCGCAGAAAGGCAAAATAACATTTTTCTCATCGAGCAATCCCGGGTTTGCATTTATTTTTTTTTGTCGTCTCAGACCTCAAGGCAAATAAGGGGGCGGGAATTGGGGATTGATTATTTGGATCATGCCCAATCAGTATTAGTATCCCCAGAATTCACGAACGGGGGGGATAATTGTGGGGGTTTCCTCCCTCCTTGTCAGGGGATGACAGTTCGGGACATCCTTTGGGGGGTGGGGGAATTCGGAAAGACAATAAGGATCAGGCAGGGCAGATTTTTGTTCTGGGACGCAGCCAAGGCAGTATTTGGGCCCTATCATGGCCCAATGGATCAAAAAAAAAAAAGATTACGAAAAGCGTGGCGGGAAACAACTTCGGCCCCAAGAGCGCATATACAAAACTTGAGGTTGTGTCCCAGGACAACAAAAAGAGATGGGTAAAGGGAAAGCTGCTTTTGATTTGCAACAGGGGAGGGTGGAAGACATTTTTAGGATCACCTCAAATTTTCCCCTTAACATGGGAATAAAACGGGGAAAATTTCTGGCCAACCCCGTTTCGGGGGAGGGAAGCCCCACCAATATCCCGGTAGAAAAAAAATGTAGGGGGATTCAACCGGGCCCCAGGGAGATAAATTCGATTTGAGGGAAACTACGAGAAATTATACGCTCAACCCCCCTTTATTTGGGCAAGGGGGCGGTTTCCCAAAAGGGGAAACAACATCCAGTTATTTCAATGAAGACCGGGGATGCTGAAAAAAGGGTATTCCCGAAGAGGAAATATCAGGGGTAATTTAAAAAACTTTCGTTGGGAAAGCGCCGGGGCCTGATGGGTTTCTAGGGTTTCTACAAAATCCTGAGGGATGAATTAACACCCACTCTAAAAGGATCTTCAAAGGAGTTGTAGCCTAGGGGGAAAAGATCCCTTTAGGGGATGTTTTGTATATAAAGGGCCCACACAAGCCCGGAAAGGGTGCGCTTTTCCAGGGGCCTACAACCAATTTCCTTGATAAATCAGGACGTTTAAAAAATATTTCTAAAGTTATGGGGAACAGATTAGCAGAAATTTACCCAAGTTTTAGGGGATCATCAAATGGGTTTTTTTTTAAAAGGGGGGATCAGGAATTAAAAATATCAATGGTAGTGACGGCACAGACGCCCAGAAAAAGCGGAGGGTAAGGCCAAAAAACCCGCATATTGGCGAGAGCCCAAAAAAACCTTTGACAAGTTCATTGGGACTGGCTCAAATTGGTTTTTGATCAAATGGGGAAACAATGGGTTGTCTAGGCTTATATATGGGCAAATATCGCAACCCTCAGGGTAAATTAACAACCCGGCTTCATCTCAAGCCCCTTAAATTTTTAGAAAAGGGGCGAGGGAGGGGTGCCCCTTTCCCCCCTGCTATTAATATGCTAGAACCCTGGCACTATATCTCAAGGAGAAAAAAAGTTTTTTTAAGGGATAACAAAAGGAAGGGTGGAAGTAACTTGTAGTTTTGGGGCGATAGTTATTGTTCATGGAAGACCCCCCTTATCAAACAAGCAGAGTATTGGGAATTGGGGTGCTTGGATCCCTTTTTTTGGTACAAAGTTAACAAGGGGCAAAAGCCAACTTTTGGGGGAAGGGGGGGGTAGAGGGTTAAATGCAAGGAATTAGGGGGAGAAAAAAGCCAAACACAGATAACCCATTTGGCATAAAAAAAGGGGCAAGTCATCGCTCTATTCAACTAAAATTTTTCGCCAGTCATAAACAAAATAAAGGACGAGTGCTTAGGTGGAACAATTTGCCACTATCTTGTGGGGGAGGATTAAGTGATAAAAAATTTGATTAGCTTTGCCCCATTAATTTTTATCCATCCAGAATGTGCGCTACCCTGAAACATAAAGACCCAGGAGTGAGGGGGCATTCCCAAAATTTATATGGGAAAAAGAGAAAAGCGAGAAAAGCAATCGTAACGTGCTAGAAAAAGTTTTGGGAGGGGAAGCTACCCAACATCCGTTGTAAATGTCAGCGATGTGGCGGTTTACTGGATTGGGGCCCTGACACAAGCACTTTTTCAAAAAACTGGCAGAAGTCAGCTAGCAGTCCCCTGGGATTTAAAGGCATTTTACTTTCTCCATTTAAAACTACCCAAAAATCACGAAAGACAAGTGCTTTTAGAGAAAAGTTGGCCAATGGCGTTTTATGCCAATTATTTGGTAGGCCAATGCAGTAACAAGTGGATGCCGTTATGGTCATTTTCCAAAATTTACCCCGGGTAGGGAAAAAATTTTTTGGGTTTGGAGACAAAAGGGAGTCTTGTGTTGGAACAAGTCCTAGAGGGGCCTGGTAATCACTTTATGAGCTGGGGTAGGTTCAGCGCAATTGGTTTGGGGGCCGAACAGGGGGGTTCCAGTATATTCAACTCAAAATTTTTTCAGGGCCCAAAATAGCTAAAATGGAGGGGGGGGAGGATCCAGAGGAATTCTCAATTTTAAAGAGGGGGAGCGAGGTTAGCCACCCTTTTTAGGGTGTATACAAAACTCGGGTTGGACCCGGGGGAAAGGCTATGTCAGTTTTCCCAAAAGGGAAAAAAGAAATTTAAAGGTAACATTGCGGGGAAAAATTTTCAAAGGCCTTGCGAGGTGAAAGGGCAAGGTTAGTGAAGGTGGGGGAGAAAAACCATTCAAAATAGCTCATAGAGCAATTTTTTGTTTCAACATCCCCTTTGGTGAAAAGTCGGGGGTTTTGTTATCTTAAAAAAAAGCCCCAATGCAAACTCCAAAGGGGGGGTGCTCCATTTATATGGACTGCACGGGGGGACAGAATTGTGGGAAAAAAAACGTTGCATTCATGAGGGGTGTGGAAACAAAGTGCCATTAGAACCGAAAAAGTTGTCTTTTCAGTATTTAATTTAAACCCAAGGGTGGGGATGGAGATGGGATAGATTGATTTAAAAAGAAGGGTAAACCCCGACCTTGTTGGGAACCAAACGATCTATTCGCATTGGGTGAGGGGGGCTCCCCGGTTTAATGAGGTCAAAAATTGGCCCTTTAAAGGCGCTGTTTTTCTTGAAAAGTTAGACCCCAAAGAAACAAGGAACAGAGACAAAGGGGGCTTCCTCAGAAAATGGGGGAAAAATTTTTTTGAAGCAACTTGCAACGAACAGGAAATTAGGGAATAATTTCACCTTTCAAATTTTTCCCCTTACTATTTGACGGAACAGTTGGGGTGGGGAAAAGGCAAATTTTACACACAGATTGGGCGGGGAAAAATGGCGGTGGGGGGACACACAAGTTTGTTTTCTTGTTTTTGATTAAATATGTTTACCAGGTTTTGGGGGGACTCTATTTTCGAAAAATGAAAATGATTGGAGGTCACAGAAAAAACACAAGGGATGCTAATAAAACTATTTTTTAAAAACAATGTCATACAATGTTTAGGGGTTTATTTTTTAAAAAAGTAAGTAAGCTTTAAAAATGTTGATTTTACTGATTTGTGGTTTTGTGCTCTTCCAAATAAAACATTGTGTTAAAAAAAAAAAAGAAACACTTTGATTCACCAGTCAGCAGGGAAATATCACACATAATAGGGGTTGAAAACATCAGATTTTCAAGTCAGCAGACAGTATCACACATGATAGGCTTAGATGAGCTCAGACATGGATTAGATACAGAGGCTCAGTAAACATTATCATACACTATAGGGTTAGATCTGTCACCCTGGCAGCACACAGTGACTGAAGATAGTAGATGGGTAGTGCATTGCGGACCCTGCCGTCACATACTTACATTTTTAAAGCCTCTGTACAGCACCTGAAGTTCTTTTTTGGTAAATTTGGTTTGTTCTTGTGCTGCCCAGCCCCCCTGGCGTGGAAAAGGTGGACAACTCAAACTCATCCTCAACACTGTCTGCAAGACCACAAAGAAGAAATGACACATCAGAAGCCGACAATGCAGGTGATGACTTACATCTACATCATGTACAAATAACGGACCCATCACAAGCTTCCACTGAAATCAACCTAGTTTAACCAGTCAGCAAACTGAATGGCAAACATACCAAGATACAGTACATGCTACCAGATGCTGCATGACATAACATTTCAGCCCCATGGGCAGGAGCTTTCACCCCCACCCAGAATCACCTAAAGAAAATAAACACCCCCCAACAGAGACACATTTAAATACCCTCCCTCATCCTCAGGTCTGTTTCACCTCGCTAAACAAGGGTGGCCGGGAGACAGTATCTAAGTTTGGGAGTTGTACTGGTGACCAACTCTGTCGTCACCAACTTCAAAGAGACAAATACACAGTTGAACATCTTGTGATCAAAATATGTGAACCGAGAGTCTCAAAGTTTTTTCATGTATGATAAATACACAGTTGAGTCACATTATTATAACCACTTGCTACTTTCGGCATTGGCAGCTCATGAAGGAAATCATGTGTTGTGAGCTGGCTTGGTGCGTATATAAGGTGTGTGATAGACTGTCTGCACACATATCTGTCTTTGATGTCATGGATAAATGGGGCAATTTAATCAGTCGCAAAAAAGGAATAACTAGTGGCTTTCAGGCCAAGAGTGACAGTATTTCTGAAACTGTGCAGTTTGTGAACTGTTCGCATGCTGCTGTGGTGAAAGTGTATTGTGAGAGGACAAATAGGGCGACATGTATGAAGATCGGTGCGTCGGAGCGCCCGTTTTCACAGTATTTTTAGTGAAAGCTGCGCCACATTTATGTCGGTGCCGAGGTGGTGCGCTTATACATGCGGTGTAAAGTTCCCTGCGCCTCGCCAGTGTGTGGGGCGCAGTGCGGGACTTAGGCGCAGAAGGACTGCGCCTAACGTATTACGATTTGAGACAGGCTGGAAAACAGCGAAAAATCATTAAACATGTTAGTGAATAACAAGAAGAGTTGTCTTTCATATGAATGAATGAATAAAGTGAAAAATCTAAGTTGTCTAAAAACGATTAAATGTATTGAAAAAGTTGATCATTTAAAATTAAAGGAAAAATATATAAAATCGCTAAAGAAATAAATCTCAGCTCTCAGCGCCATGCGTTTTTATTAGGTGTAAAATATTATCTGGAAAAGAGCTCAAACCTTCTAAAAACATACATCAATCAAATCACTAACAACGCGTTTGTTGCAACATCAGGAATTGGGATATAGAAAATTGCCGGGAAAGACAGTAATTCAAATTCTGTAAGCTCTTCTCATTGGTCGGCAGAAACCAACCAATCAGAATAGGAGCGACAGTGAACCATTATAACCTATGGAGGAGTATTGACCAATCACATGAAAAGGCGGGACAGTTCAAAATACAGTAAAAAATGAAGAAAAGAGCTGATTGGTTGAACTAGCGGGGGCTTGGCTATCCCGGCCAACCAGAGTGCGAGCTACTTTCTCCCATTGTAGTCTATGTAGAGATCAGGGCAATGTAAAGTATATGTATAATAATTTCTCATAGAATGGATATGGATGAACTGATTGGTTGAGACCAGGCGGCAGATATGAATCCACCAATCATATGTAGTTCGTCAATTTTGAGTGTAGCAAGAAGGGCGCAATAGAAGGGCGCCCTAAAAGTTATTACTGTCTATGGGAAATATTCTAGTACTGTGATTGGTTGGGGGGAAGAGGGGCTCGCGCCGCTTAGCCAATCAGCGGGTGAGCCACTTATCTCATAGAGTTCTATGGGGAAAAGAAATGCAGAGCGAGCACTGTTTGTGATTGGCTAAGTTAAAAGAGGCGCGATTATTTGGGTCAATGGGAGAGCGAGCGACGCTCTTATGGGTTTTCTAATGAAATCTATAATAAAACTGTACATGGCCGAAATCAAATGATAAGACTCAAGAAGTTGTACCGATTTCTATATAAAATGATCAATAATTTGGGTGTAACGAAAATAAAGAAATAAAAATGAACTCATTGAATAATTTTATAGACAACTCATTTTTAGTATTGTACTGTTGTAACAGTCGACCTAGAGCACATTTTGCCCCATTCCATTACGTTCTAGCTTCACTTCGCCTCCTCCGGCTCAGGTAGACCACATTCAACTAGGTCTGCCTTTCGGAGCTGTAATGCGCCTCACTTAGCCGACCGGCATTCATATATGCATCGGAGCATTCGAATGTGGTGTGTCCCGCCCCAGAACGCCCACACCGCGCCCCTTCATGTTAGGCGCATCCGAGAGTGGCGAAGGTTGCGCCCAACAGCGCATCTCTGCGTCCGACAGTAGATTCGGATCGGTGAGGCGCAGGTTACGCCAGAAATTGGGCGCAACTCCCGATCATACATGTCGCCCATAGTGTCATTGCTAATAAGCGAAGTAGAAGCTGCAAAGCACCATGTGCCATTAATGTGGGAGGTGAATATCAGCTACAAACATGCACAAGTGCGGACCAACACGATACAGAGCAAGAACGCCCCACCAAAATGAACCAGGGGACCACCAGATGTGTGTCTGAAATAACAGTTGAGTGAATCCTACTGTGTATAAGGCTCTGAAACAGAAGGATGGTCACTGCAGCTCTGCTAACAAAGTTGCACCGGCAGAAAAGGCTTTAATAATCACAGCAGTATTTTAATTGGACCTCCTCTGATTGGCATTCACCGTTGGTTCGTGTTTTCTGCTTCATTAAACAGATGAACATTGGCGTGTCAGGAGAGAAACATCAGACAACAAACATCCTGCAACCATTGCTGGAGGAACACAAGCTGGTGCTGGCAGTGTTATGTACTAGGGAATGTTTTATATGCCATTCTATGGGTCACTCATCCATGTGGAAGGCAACTCAACTGATGTGGGTATGAATCTATCTTTGCAGATCATGTACATCCATACATGCCGATTGTCTTTCCTGTCGCAGATCCTGGTCTTTCCTGTTTCAGGAAAATAATGCGACATGACACATAGTTCAAAATGCCTGACATTGGTTTGAAGAGCATGAACTTCGCCCACAGCCTCTAGTAGTTGTGGGATGCATTGCAGCCCGTATAGCTCCAGATACCTGCGCCAACCTGCCAGCACCTTACTGAGTAACTCCCATCCTCTCTAGCTGCTATCTGTGCGGCACAATGAAGTTACTCTGGATATTAGCGCTGGTCATAATAATGTGACTCGACTGTGTAACTACTGCTTTGTTCACACATTTTTCATTAAGTTTCTGTTTCTTTTCATTAGTTAAAAATAAAGTGGATGGACACATTATAGTCACCAGAGGAGTCCTTATAGCAACATGAGCAGGGTAGAGCCTTGGATCTCTATGGCTCAGTACTATACACCTGTAGGTATGATGAGTATCACCATATATGTTGTTTTTACTTTTATGCTTATTATGATCGTCCTGGGGTGAAGACCATGTGTGCGGGCAGGAAACATAATACCTCCTGAAGTGTGTGCCAACGGGTGTGATATAAACAAGGTACATGGTAACAGGAGCGGCCTGACCCAGAATACTACACCTCTCCTGCCGCTACTAGAGGATTCATCTCTCATTAAATGGGATTGAAGCAGCCATCACTCATGTCAGTAAATTTGTAGTGTAACCTGCTCAATCATCTCATAGCAAATTCCTTATAAATCAAGCAAGCACATTAAGATTTTATGAATGGACAACTGGAGAAAAAAAGCAGACCACTTGAATTGTTTGACACAGATGGTTCAGAAGGTAAAACTGCTATCATCCTATGGAAGGAATATGGCTGATAATAAGCTAATGGCAATCGCAACAATAGATTTATAGTAATGTTTTTATTGTCTACACAGCAATAAAAGCTATGTGTCTGTCTCACTACTGTCTCTTTCCATAGCCATCCATTCAAACCTATCAGCAGATCTATCGTAACTCTCACTTATCTTATATCGCATATCTCTCTGTGTCTATCTACAGTCACAAGAAAAATTAAAGGGGTGTTCCCAACATGCACTTTGATAGCATATTGATAGGATATGCCATCAAAGTGTGCGACCTGCCCCTATCTCGGGAAGATGCCCCCGCAAGTCTCAGCTCAGAATGAGGAGCTGGTCTCACTTGCACACATGTACTCTCCATTCTGCTGATTGGGAATTCAGAGTACAGTTGAGCGGTGTGTTCAGCTGTACTCAGAATTCCCACAGAACAGAATGGAGAGTTATTGCCAAACTGGCTCTCCATTCTGAGCCAAGATATTCAGGTCCCTGTTGCTGAGAAAAGTGTGGGTTGGGACCCACACCTATCGTCTTATGATGGCATCCTATCGATATGCCATAAAGGTGCATGGTGATAACACACCTGCAAGGAAACCCATTGGGATTAGTATACAGCATTAAAGGGGTTGTCTCATCTCAGAGTTTCATAGGATGCATGAATGAAATAATGCTGCTTTGCTCTGTCACTTACTGGTCAAGCTGTCTGTAATAAGCATATGAGCTCTGTGTATTCAGACTACTCTGTCTTAGTCTAGATTAAATAAAATACCTTCTCTGAGGTCTGGAGAAGCTTCAGTGCTAATGTAAACAGAAGAGTAATTACTGTCTTTAGTCTGAAAGATCAGATAACATACAAGCTCTCACTGCCGACAGGCCGCGACCTGTGTGATGACATCACTACCTGCTATCAGATAGAACAAACAGCAGGGAAGAAGGAGTACACAGGTCGGTCACTTGGGAAACTAGAAAGCCGTCAGAAGGTGATAAAATCATTTGTACCTCCTTAACAAAAAAAGATGAACAAAACAATATATTTGGAAAACATCTTCATTTAGTGTTTCCTACATTTTGAAAGCTATTCTTTGTAGTGAGACAACCCCTTTAACCATTGCATTGCCCTCCACTAGGATTGTTATATTCATCCCTTTACTGCCCTAGAACACCAGGGATCCCCTACATTTTTTGTAACTCTCTATAGAATTGGCATACAATGAATAATTGGGAGCTGGCAGTTGCAAGGGAGCTCTTGGCTTTTTCCTGCCATTTTGCATTTCGTGTCAGATGCTGGATTAATAACAGCATGCAATCAGTTTGTTAATAATTACATGCAGTCAGATTGTTATCTAAGTTACAGTCATAGACAAACACAATTTAAGAACACACAAACAGTTTTACTGCTATTGAGTCGGCATCTGTCTGTCTGTCTTTTTTACATGCATATCTATCTACCCTTTTTATGTAAATCAGAACACTGTTAAGTATCCACTTTAATTATACGTTTAAAGTCACAGACAAGAAGAACTAATTGACGTGGAGATTGTGACCTTGTGCTGTACAGTTCCTTAAATATCGAGAATATCGCCGGCACCACCACTCTACTCATCAGGCTTATTTTTAGTCTACCTCCATTTGCAAGCTGCCTTCAGCAGGCAGAGGTGTTACAGAAGGCAGCCAGGAACACCTGCTCGTAGACTGGACACTGGGGTTGAGATTACAAGTCATCCAGGATTGATACTGCAGGGTAATTAGGCAGCCAGACCTTGCTACTGGAGTCCCCTTGGATGTCTGCAGCGCCGTTGCCACAGTAGGTCCTGTTAGAGAAGAGGCCCAGAACTCTCTTGGTCCCCCAACCATATTTAATTCTACCTCCTCTTCTTAGATTCAGTAGCATTCTGGGTATTTTGTTTTTGAGAGGGTCCACAACCTTATTTGTCCTCCAACCAAATTTAATTCTACCTCCTCCTCTTCCATTAGATTCAGTAGCGTTCTGAATATCCTGTTTTGGAAGGGACCCACAACCTTACTGGTCCTCCAACTGAATTTAATTCTCCTCACTTTTCATTAGATTCAGTATCATTCTAGGTATCCCCTTCCCCTCCTACAGGGCTCCCCAGTGAACAAACACCTTCTCACCAGTGTACTTTACTATGATTAAACCAAGTCCTTTGACTCTGGTGAACCATTTCATGGTGCCTGTTTGCCTGCTCCATGTAACATTGGCGCTGGTAGTGAACACATTCTCCCTTGTCCAGGCTTCACCTCCATATTTTTCCATTCTCTCTGCTTTGGCTAAGCTTCTGTCACTGGGCCCTATGGGGTAGTCTGCTTTTCTCTGTTGCCACCACCGCTCTTGTGGATACCTTATGCAGCTCCCTCTGGCCCATTTCTCCATAAACTTGCTCCACTGGTAATGGCACAGCCACTGGCTTCACTACATTGTCTGCATGCCTCCTGGCTTCTCATCTAGCAGCATCTGCATGGTCTCCTTCTGCATCATTCTGCCAGCCATGCCAAGCACTCAATCCTCCCTATCACTCCCTACACTCATTTTGATGATTATTTCTGGAAGAAAACAGGAAATTACACCAAGGAACATAATGGAGGTTAGAGAATAAAGAAACCACTGTATCCCAGTGTGCAGCATTAACCCTTCCATTGCTCTCCACTACGATCCTTATAGCCATCCCTTTACTGCCCTAGAACACCAGGGATCCCCTAAATTTTTTGTAACTATCCGTAGGATTTGCATAGAAATGAATAATTGGGAGCTGGCAGTTGCAAGGTAGGTCTTGGCTTCTTTCCCACCATTTGCATTTCCTGTCAGATGCTGGAGATGTGATTACATCATTGTGCTACCTGCATCCTTCTTCGGAAGCCAAGTCTGGCTAGAATAGACCAGACAGCCGCCTTTGCATGACATAACAAGAATGGGGACAGGGGGTTATATAATTAATTTCAGGGGGCACAGTGTATATTACAATTAATTTTGAGGTACCATTTGTATTAAAATTAAATTAGGGGGCACAGTGTGTATTATAATTCACTTCAGAGCACAGTGTTCGTTGTAATGGACTTTTGGGCTCACAGTATGTACTATAGAGTAATTTATATAGTACAGTTTTTATTACAATTTATTTCAAGGATTCATTTAAAGATGACAAACTTTGCAGAGCAGATCTGGAAGAAGTCGTGGTGGTCTGATTCAGTCATCTATGAGTCACTGCATATCATTCAATTTATTTTGTTGCTTTAGTACTGGGTTCACTTGTAAGGTCTGCAGCCTTCAGTTAGTTTGTGAAACCTCTACCATTGTTAGGTCAGAATGGGAGCTATAGTTTCACAAAAACTGTGCATGTTATCCTGACTTTGCAATTCGTATAATTGATTAGGACTTATTTTCTGTTGGATGCTATGCACAGGGATCTGTTACACTAAGTAGGGGACCTATTTCAATCTCACCCCTACATTAACCCACTCACTTCCCTAGACCACCAAGGATGCTGACAATAACACTCTTACTGCCATAGTTTAAAAGGGAAACAGACATTAACCTCTTCACTGCCCTAGTACACCAGGGATACAGACAATTACCTTTACAGCTCTAGACGTGGATGCTGTACTTTGCCTGGATGCTATGTGGCTCCACCCTAGTTAAATGCATAGTCAAATCACAGGCATTTATGGTATCCACAAGTTATGCCATTAATTTCTGACAGAAGTGGGTCCAACCTTCTAACTCAGTAACAGCCCCCCCCTGTCTGACTCCATGCAATCTAGAAGCAGCAAGCAGAGGTTCCTGGAATAATAAAAGCAGCCTAGAGAGTTGTTTCACATTCTTTCCATAATCCCTATTCATGTCTGTAAGGCCATGATCACACGGCTTATTTTGGGACGTATTTCAGCCGTAATTCTCGCAGTACGGCGCGAATTACGGACTGAAATACGTCCCAGTCATTACAATAATCCCCAGTTCTCATAGAGAACTATGGATTACGAATCCGCCTCGGGCGGAGATAAGTGACATATCATTTACTAGCGGCGTATACGCGGCACTATTAATGATAGTCTATGGGCCGGTGAGGTGCCGGCCCCCCGCACCCGCCCCCACGGATTTTGTATTAAAGTCTATGGAGAGTGTTGCTTTTCGGTTTGTAAAACCGCCAACCGTCTGAACAACCGTCCAATAACCCTTGCAGTGGGGACAAGCCCTTGGAGTTCTTGAAACAGTGTAGAAAGCCTGCTTGACTGTTTCCATAATCCCAGCCAGATTCTTAGGGGTATTCCCATGATTGTCTGAAATGGGAATACACCTTTACTTATGAGAGTGCTGTAGAATAATACTGATGCTGTTCTGTAATGTCTAGCTTAGATGGAACAGTGCCCAGCCATGACCCTAATGACTTCCCTCTCTGGTTACAAAGGCAAGTTTGCAAGGGAACACTGCTAGTGAAACAGCTGAAAGTTACAGAGAGACACATTTCCAGTATTGCTGCAGAGAACTCCCTCCCAGAAATCATATATGGTAACTATTAGAATAGTGTTCCTCCCTTATTCAATAGTGTTCCTCTCCTTCAAGTTTTGTCAGGCTGCATAAGCTCCCCTTTATTTATCACTACTTTAAAAATATGCCCTGAACAGTTGTCACTTGCCTTCCTCCTGTTCTTCTTGCGCTAGTCAGGAGGCAGCCAGGAGCACATTAAAGGGATTGTCTGACAAACCAAAAGAAAAACGTCTCAAATACCTGGTCCAAGTTTTAAATCATCTCCCTGTGATGTTTTTTGTGGTAATTTGTACTTTTCCTCTGTTGCGTTTATCCTCCCTTCTCTGCAGCCGAGCAGTAGCACTTCCTGTTTAAAAATAGCTTCTTTTGCCCTACAAAGCTACATGCCCCAGCATGAGCATGATGATGTAGAACTACAGGAAGCCCACATAAAATGTAGTGAAAGTACATTACAAAAATCTTTGGGAGAGGTATTATATTTGGAATTCTCATAGAATTGTACGGCCATCTCCCTGTTCTCTGAGGTCGGCTCATAGCGAGCTTTGAACCGTCTCAGAAGGGATTTGCCAGATGGCAAAATCCCTTTAAGGATGGTTGGAACTGAACTGCTACGAACAACCACTGGGATTGTCCTTTAAAACTCTCTTTTTAACAGAAATACAGCATGTAATACAAGTAGGACAGACAGACATTCAAAATAAAGGAGAAAGTTGTCACTTGCTTTCACTGACTGAGGGAGTGGTGTCAGAACCGCAGCAGGGTAACAGTTTGAGGATTCGCTGCTTAAAAGCTTTTTTATTTTGGCTGGGAACATTCCCTGAAAGTCACCAGAACAAAGCAAAGTATTAAATGACAAATTAGCATGGCACGGAATGTAAAAAGCATACACTGAATGTTGGGACAAAGTGCACACACGGTACAGGATTATCTAATAAAATGTAAAAGGTCATTTTTTTTGCGTCATCCTGCAACTTTTACATAATATGCTGAATTTCTTTATTGTATCATTAAAGGTAATCTACATTGGGAAAACATCTCTCCTTGATTTGTTCATTTGTGATGGCTGGTAGAATGAGTTTCATGTTTTAGCTTTTATGCCCTCCTGCAATATTGACGTACTATGTTAAATATTTTTTACTATTGATAAAGGACATTTTTAGTGAAAGGGCCTCTTTATTCTGTGGTGACTGACAGGTTGCTGTGTTCTCATGTAAACACATCAGTTTAATAATCACCTCATAAATAAAGTGGACATATTACTAATATTTTTTGTGCTTTTTTGGTTATTACAAGTCAGGACCTCTATTTGTAATATACTGGACTATGGTAGATTGGGTTAAATTATTTCTTATTCAAATGCTAGTTACATGAGTGTCATTCATCAAAACAGAGAGGTTTCAGGGGTCCGTTCTCAAGATAGGCACAGGTCCCAAAGGTGGAATTCATGTCTACATTGATGACACATCCTAGTGACATGCCATCAATCACTGATATGGGACAACCCCTTTAAGCTGATGGAAAAATCCCTGGTGTGGGGTGGGACAGTACTTTTGGTCCATGTCACTGCTGCACCATAACGGCACCAAGACCATATGAGAAGTTGACTTCTCATACAAGGACTTCTTACTAACTCTTTTCTGGTGGTCTATTAATATAGTACCTAATAACTTGATATCTATAATGGATTGATGGAATTTTACTGTAAGGGTATGTCCCCACTGCACGGGTTTTCAGACGGTTTTTCAGGCGGTTTGGGGTTTTGCAGACCGCCTGAAAAACCAGCCGAAAATGCACAATGATGCTCTAGGGAAAAACCCGTGCAGCAGTCCCCCACTGCACGGGTTTTTCCGCCCGCGAGCCGCCCGCAAAACATTCTACCTGCACATTCTTCCTTCCAGTTTTCGGACGGCATATTAGCATGTGAATGTGAAGGCTTTTCTCCGCTCATCACGGAGAAAAAACGTCCCCCCCACGGCAGTGGGCACGGCATACAAACCGGACAGATACCGGTCGGACTGGTATTTGTCCATTGCCGTGTGAACGCACCCTAACTGTTTTTCAGAATGATGATCATCCTACCATGTCAATTTAAAATAGAACACTTTTGGTACTTTTCTGATATTTCAGAAAAAATAGGTTATTCTATTTTTTATCTGCAAGTTTTGAACTGTGTAATTTGTTCTATAGACAGTTTATTAGATAATCCAGTTTGTAAAGGAACATTTACTGATTAGGCTCAAGCTGTTTCTGTACAGACAAATCTTTTTGTATGGAAATTGTGCTAAAAATAGCAGTTTGCCTGATTGTTGAAGCATTCCAGGTGACAATATGTTTTATTCAGAATAAGAACCAATGTAAAAATGCGTGCAAATAACCATAAGACTGAGTTCATTCATTGACTTCTTTAGATGCAGTTTTTGGATTAAAAAAAGAAGTCCCAGTCTTTCCTTAATAAATGTCTCCAATTATAATCTCTTCTTTGTTTTGGTTTCAAAAATTACGTCTAAAAAGCTGAACCTGGGAAAGCGCCATAAATCTATTTTTCTAATGTATTTTTTTCCTGTCTTCTGCACAGAAACAGTTTGCATTTACTTACAATGATCAATCATGCTTTTCTATAAATGTAATTTTTAAGCTTTAGCTTGACATGCAATATTGATATTTATGTCTGTGCATCTTACCCGGAAAATTAGAAAATAAAAATAACTAAATAAAAATCGAAAAGCACAAAACAACTTGTCATGAACGTAGAAAATAACGAGCAGTTTTCCTTGTTGTAAGAAGTAAGAAGCCCTGGATCTCCTACCATAAGCCTGAGTCGAGAGACCCTAAAAAGACAGCTCCCTCTGTAACGATGATGTGACTATTTGTATTATTAGTTATTTCAATTGCCCCTGTGTAAGGCTAGGTTCACATCACGTTAATCCACTAGTCTTACAAACAGGTTTTTTCAAAATATAAGCCTTTACCCACACATGTGCATTATTGCATGTATTGACTGGTATCTGTTTCATGACCTTATGTCATGTGTCCTTTTTTCTTTAACAGATTGAAGATGCCGGGTGCTGTAGTTTTTCAAGTTGTCAAAAAATGTATACATTACAGCATATGTTTTTTTAAGTGTATGCAAAATATATTCTAGTGTATATGCCCACAATTATATCCATCATGAAAATATACGCACGCCTACCCAATTGAATAGCAGGGCAAAATGGATGATAGTCAATAGAGAAGCTAGTTAAAAAAATAAATAAAAGCAATAAGGGATGTCAAGCGTCTGCTCAGAACAGTGACCATTTGGGATATGCTTAGCCTATATGTTATAACATACATGTTTTGCAGTATGGCCAAATGTGATGTGAACCTGACCTTATAAAAGAGCATTTCTCCTGTGAAATAAGTTATTTTCTCACAGCAAAAAAATAAAAGTTTTGTGAACGTCGCCTTAAAGGGGTTGTCTCATCTCAAAGTTTCATAGGATGCATGAATGAAATAATTCTGCTTTGCTCTGTCACTTCCTGGTCAAGCTGTCTGTAATTAGCATATGAGCTCCATGTATTCAGGCTTCTCTGTTTATCAGTCTAGTTTAAATAAATTACCTTCTCTGAGTTAATGTAAACAGTAGAGTAATTAGTCTTTTGTCTAAAGAATCAGATAACACACAAGCTCTCACTGTCTGAAGTTCTGTGCTGCCTGACCTGTGTGATGACCTCACTTCCTGCTATCAGATAGAACAAACAGCAGGGGAGAAGGAGTACACAGGTTGGTCACTTGGGGAACCAAAGAGGGCACAGCAGGTGATAAAATCACTTGTAGCTCCTTAACAAAAAAAGATGAACAACGCAATATATTTGGAAAACGTCTTCATTTAGTGTTCCCTACATTTTGAAAGCTAATCTTTGTAGTGAGACAACCCCTTTAACGATGTGAAAGACGACAAAACATGGCAGAAAGTTGAGTCTGTCCGCAGATTTCTGTTATGTTTTACAAAGTACAGAAAATAGGCCTCATGAATCTAGCCTAAGGGTAGGTTTGCATGGCTGTTTTTCAGTGCTGAATGTGCGGGAGATCTCAAAACCCCACTGATTCAGCAAGGCTTTTGGATGCAGGTTTGCAATTTCAGATATGGTTTGGAAGCTGAATTTAGGCAGATTTCAGCCTCCATATAATGTGTGAGGATTTTGTGCTGAAAAAGAAAAACAGCGGTGCGGAAAAATAGTGACCGTGATGCTGTTTTTTCATTGAAAACAATGTGAGGTGGATGGCGGTCTGTTTGGACGCTGTTCCTGATGCTGTTTCAGCTCTGAATCCACTTCAGACAGAGTGTACAAAGCAGCTGTATGAACCTGCCCTAACATTAATTTTTTCATGCGTTTTGATGCATGTTTTCTTCATTCAATGTGTCTCTTGGTGCTTATTTATTTTCATACGTTTTACTCAATACAGAGAATTTCATTGTATTTGACCCATTATTTGGAACGTTTGCTGATAATGGTCCTACACTCTCATTTTTTTGTGCAGCTCATAATATGATAAACTGCAAAAAATGCAGCCATGTGCCTGATGCCCGCTGATTCCCATTAAAGTCAATGGGACCCTTATATCACATATTTTGCCATGCATTTTGATGTGAAAAAAATTATCAAAAAGAACTCATGTGAACTTGGACTAAGTATGTGTGAGAAAACAAGGAGAGAATTCCCCTGCATTTCTGGTTTTTATGTGTTTCATAACACATCACACATGTAAAAAAAAACATACCATGTGCCTAATTGGTGCGAATTACCATTCAAGCCCATGAAACACTTTAGATAAATTTTTGTGCGTGTTGTGATGTGTGAAATTACACATGAAAAGTCAGTTTTATACATCAAAATGCACATGAAAAAATGCAGTGTGCCAAGGTGGTTTCATTATCCGCCTATATACCTTTTTTTCCCTATGACCTGACAGATACCTGAAATGCAATGAATAACGCAGTGTGAACCAAGCCTTACTAGGACATACTCACATGTTGTGGTTTGTGAGATATTCTTCAAAATTTACAAAAGAAATATGGAGTGCGGCCCTGGCAAGAAAAATGTTGCCTACAAAGTTTACCCTTTTTACAAGTCGGTGCCCCTTACTGTAAAGTAAAGGAATCAACTGATTTTTTTTCAGTGTTTCTAATTTATGTTTTTTAAAAAAAATGTTTTTACAATGTATTTATTTCCTTTTCACTGCAGAAAACCACTGAGTAGAGGTTGACACATTTCAGGGTCAGCTCAAGTCAACTTCTGCCACCTTTAGGCTATGTCTACACAGCAATGTTAAAATGCTGTCCAAAATATGACGGCATTGTAACATCGCCAGACCGTGGTTTTTAGCACAGATTTGCACTAAAAAACGCGGTAGGTTTTTGGATTTGCCGTCAGCCCTATACATTGAATGAACGGCAATCCGGCGGAAGATCTGGCAAGATAGAAATTCCAACGGAATCCAGCACAGATTTCTTTATTGCTGTTTATGGGGCCCATTCTAAGCACTGAATCTGACGAAAACCCGGGACCAAAAGCTGTGTTTTTGTAGAAAATTATGGGCCACATTATGAAAAACTGTCTAGGTCTAAAATTCACTTTGTTGCCCATATGAACCAATCAGAGCGCTCCTCTCATTTCATATAGTGCTCTGGAAATATAAAAGGGGTGCTGTGATTGGTTGGTATGGGCAACAAAGTGAATTTTAGACTTAGACAGTTTTCATACATGTGGCCCTATGTGCATTTCCTGTAGGGAAGCTTCATGGTATATGGTACGTTTCTGCTTTTGAATTAGGCTGTGTTCATACTGTATTATGGATTATATCAAAGATATCCATCAGGATACAGTGTATATAGTACAGATACCTTGACATAGCCACAGATATAGATACTGATAGAACAAACAGTAATGTATGCTTTTTGTATAGGACACAAGTGTGGTCTTATTACACAGTGCCCCGACGGATAACTCCAACATAATCAATAACGCGTTGTGAAACCAGCCTAGTTCATCTCATTCCGCCTATAAGTATGTGTCCATAGTAGAATTACGCACTAAAAGCAAATGTAGTGAGAGAGAGATGAGGAGTGGTGTTCCCTGGCAATTAGCAACCCTAGACCAGTAGAGAATTTACTTCACATACTTTTCACTGGGGCTTTTACTTTGTGATTTTCTCGAATGGCTACAAGGAAGAAAATAATGATTTCCCTATGGAATCTCAAAAATCCCAGTTGAAGAGAGAACAGAAAGTTCAGAGGTATTCGTATATGAAAAAGTGCTAATAAAGTCCTCAAGTGTTCTCTCCATAGACCCAGGTGACCCCTCCCATATTTTAAACCTGTTTTAAAAAACATTTTAAATATTGAACAACCAATGACCTTTTACATTAAAATTTCCATTTTAGTCCATGTACACGGCCTAGATATGTCTTATTTTACAAAAGGTGAACGGGGATCTAATGAACAGTGTGGACAAGGGGGGTGCTCAACAATTTTTTGTTTCTCTTCAACACAGTCGAAGACTAAAATAATAAAAAGGAAGAAAAGAAGGCAAACAAGCAAAGTGGTCAGCAAGCAAATCAAGTCCAACATGCAATTTATTAATACAAGGACAGACCGTGACGTAGGAGGTGATTGAAGACGACAAAGGTAAAGAGCGAAGCAGCAATGGTGGTGGTAAAGTCATTGACTCATTTCAAGAGGGAAGCATTATTCAAATTGATAGGTGATATTCGGGAACTTGACAAGGAATTTTAGATGCATCTCGAACCCTTTTTATGAGTTGACTGCTTTACACAAGAGATTTTCAAATTGAGAGTCTTTTAGAATTGTATTAACTCCTTCACATCAGTGATATTACTTTGGATGTATGCAGCCGTCACTAGGGGGAAATCTCTGTATGTAGCTTTAGACAGACAGAATTAGCAGCTGTATAACTCTGAATGTACTCGTGGTGCTTATAGGCAACTGTTATGAAAGTGTCATGGCAAGCAGTGGCAGCAGTGCATTGCTAAGCTATGTCAGACCATTTGCCTCATAGCAGGCACATTCCCTGTCTCTATGGTAGGTATGTACTGCTCACACATTGGGGAATTCGGATTCACTTTATTAACTCCCAAAAAATAAACCCTTTGGGGGTTTTTACTATCTATAAAAGGTTTTTTATACATCTAATAAGGGGGCGAGGGGTCTGTGATATACAGTTCATATTACAGGGAACCCCGATTACAACATTCTGACTTACATCGTCCCCTATTACAAACAAATTTTGGGTATGCTGGCACTTTTAGTTCCATTTTCCACACAGATAGGAGCTATAAACAACAAGTTCATAATGCCACAGCACATATAGGTGAAATCTTTTAAAGGGCAAAAAGACAGCAAAACAAAGCTTCCCCCACACTATCCAAAACTAAAAAAAAAAATTTTTTCTGGCGTACATTTAATAAATATACCTTTTCTACTTTCATGAAATACACTTAAGAACAAACTTCATCCCTATCCCTTCATCTGCTGATTTTGAGCAATTTCTGATACACAGAGAAATCTGACCCAAATCTTTTAAGTGACAGTGAAAGTCCTGCTAACCCCACCCACATACAGCGATTGACAGCTGTTCCTGCATCAGTGTGTGTATAAAGCAAACAACCAATCACAGTAAGTGGGCGGGGTCAGCAGTTCTTCCCCTTTTAGGTTCAGTTTTTTCTCTGCTTTTTACTCAGAAATCCTGCTTCAAGTCCTAATAACCTATGTTATACTGAGTTCAGCTGCTCTTCTGCTATCATACCCTGCTATCAGATTGGGTAGCATAAAGCACCTCACACCTAAGTTAATAGAGGAGGCTGTCAGTCATGATCTTCTCTCCATCGACTACATATATCTTTATATGGCACATAGTTTTCTCATCCTGAAGACCTGTTTTATAAACTTCCAGCCTTGTAATATCAACCAGTTTTCAAAGGAGACCCCATTACAAACCCATGCCATCAGGGGGTAACTGCGCCCAAAAGTGAAGCTTCTACAAAGAGAAACTCTTAATGATCTACTACCCTTCATTTGAACTGCTCCATAGGCTTGGCCCAGTTCAGCTTAACATATGTTAATGTTTTACATCCCCCTATGTTTCTTTGTCTCAAAACTATAGAAAAAAAAAAAAAGGCCATATTTTATCTTTTGGGTCCAATTTGAAGACCTACCAAATTTCCCACCAAAAAAACAACAAAAAGGGTCAAAATAAAGCATTCAACCTTTTAGAATTAAGCCCCCCCAAATTTTTAACAAAGACTATTCTGATTTAAAAACCCCTATTTATTTCCCATACATTTTCCTCGCAGTATTATACTTTTACATGTTGGCCACAGAAATCATGTAGCCATGTGACCATGTAAGACATAGAAAGCAAAGGTTCACCAGAATGTTAGATGAGTTGTTAACCACTCTATGCTCTATTACGGGACATTATTTCTTTTATAACACCCAAATTCTCTAATAGGGCAACAAAAATAAAGGGGCGGTGAGAGCATTCACAAATATCTAACCATTGGAAAAACCAATAAACAGATTTACCCAAACTGAAAAAATATGTCTCACGGAAACAACCGCTGGATAAAAAAATATCATATCACCCAAATTTAAACCCGACTGCCCCACCTTTTAAAAGGCTGTACAACCGATCTCGCTTCCTCTCCCTAGGCATAAAAACGACTAGGTCATATGCAAAATATACAAAGAAAGCCTCATGTGCCCTTTATAATACTGGTGCATTACTATAGGCTTTGGTTCTCCTTAGGCTAAACAAGTGTCCCCAGTTTTGCCTTTTCTATAGTAATTTCCCTATCCTTCTCTACCGAACTTCAATGTGAGCAGTCATGGGGTGAATGAGCTGAACAAACACCAGCTTGTTGTAGCCACCTATTGTACCCTTCCTTATTCATAAAATGTACTGTAAACTGCCAGGGATTAGATCAAGCGCTTCACATTTATGTCTTCCTTTTATGTATTAAATAATTTTAAAATATAAAAATTTTAAATATTTTTTAAAGAAATTTTTTACTTATTTTTCTTCCAAAAAATGTCCCGCAGAACACAAAGCAATATTAGTAATGTTGTTAGCCTCTAGCAATACATAGTTAGACCTGGCACCAGTGAGCTGTATTGTCACTTCCAAGCTGACTTTATTTTTAGACATTTTTGTGAAAAAAATTCACAAAAACATAGCTCATCCCCAGATAGTGGTAGTGATGTTCTCAATCAACATATTTTAAATTTTCACTTTCCCCCATTTCTAACTGCCAGTGCTTTTGGATAATTAAGGTGATCAGCTTTCTGTCTGAAACTCTGTACAGACATTAAAACAAAATAGTATCTTCATATTGGCACTTACAGAATGTACTTACTATGGACACATCATTGACAAGTGACAGTATTCTGACCACTGTCAGACAGGAAAATTCTTCACTGTCCATAGGGGCAGCATTATAGTTAAAAAGTACTGTTCACATGTGGTTATATTTAAGTAGTTACAGAATGTTCTTGTACTCAGGTATTACTGTACTTATATTCTCACACATTGAGGCGTACAAGCATTCATTCTATACATAAGGGCAGTAATTTTAGTGGGTTTTTTCTTGTACATAAAAGGCATATTATATCTTATATTTTTTAACATTGAGCATAATACATAGTTACAGTTTTAAAATAGGGTTTATTTTATATTTAGTACTTATACGGGGGTAGTCTTTAATTTTGTTACAGTATGTCCTTGTACTTAGGGGGCAGTATTAATGTACTTTTAAATTTTCACACACGGGGGATGAAACAAATTAAAATTATTTTTGTTTGGGAATTAAAAAAATTTTTTTGTTTCACAAGAAGCAGTGTTACAAGTTACAGTCTTGTGTATGGGATCAGTTTTATAGTCGTTTTATTATCATACATTGGGTCAGTACAACAAAGTTAATTTTTAGACAATGTTAAGCACTTTTTTTCTTGACAAAGGGCATTTCAGTAGTTACATTTTTAAACAAGGAACAGTTAAAGTAGTTAAATTTTTTAGACTAGGGGGATACTATAGTTAAAATATTTTCCAATACTCAATCATAAGTATAATTTTTTTTTGTACATAAGAGGCAGTATTTTGCAGTTATAGCCAACAAGGAACAGACATTAGTAGTTATATTAAGGTACATAGGGGCAGTATAAAAGTAGATTTTCCTTGTACATAGAGGAAGTATTATATTTTTGTTCATTGGGGAAATACTCAATTTTATATTCCTTTAAAAAGAGGTTAATTTTAAATTTTTTTTTATACATAAGGAAATAAAATTTTTTGATCCCTTGCTGAGTTAAGTTTGCCCACTACAAAAACATAACAGCCCCCCATAATTTTAACATTGAAGATAGAAATCCAAAATAAAATCCAAAAATCCCCTTTTATAAATTATAAAAATTTATTTCATTCTGCATGAGAAATAGTAAATTTTATCCCCGCAAACAAGATTTAATACTTGGGGCAAAACCCTGTTGGCAAACATAGCCCATCTTTTTTGCACACGTAGGAAAAAAATTTTGGTCCACTCCTCTTTGCAGTTTCTCTCAAAATTTATTACATTTTGAGGCTGCCCTTTGGGAAAACCAGATTAAACTCCCTACGTTTTCAGGGGATTAAAGTCTGGAACTGGCTAGGCCACTCCAAAACCTTAATGTGCTTCTTTTGACCCACTCCTTTATTCCCTTTGGCTGTAGTTTTTGGTCATTGTCTTTGCTGAAAGCCCCAGCCTGACCCATTTTTAATGTCCGGCGGGGGGAAGGAGGTTGTCACAGGGGTTTTTACGGTACAGGCACCATCCCTTTGATCGTATTAGTCCCGTGCCCTTAACAAAAAACCCCCCCCAAAACATAATGTTTTCACCTGTTTTTGAAGGGGGGTTGTGTTTTTTTGGGGTCATAGGCAGCATTTCTTTTTCTCCAAACACCGATTGATTTAATGCCAAAACTAAATTTTTTGTATCATTACCACAGCACCTTCTCCCAATCACTCACAAATCATTGGGGGTTCCACGGGCAAACTCAAGGGGCCAGCACATGCGCCTTCTTAGCAGGGGGACCTTGCGGGCACTGCAGGTTTTTAAATTTAGGGCTAATGTTTACCAAGGTTTTCTTGGGTGACTGTGGTTCCAGCTGCCTTGAGATAAAATTCAAGTCCCCCCATGAGTTTTGGGTGATTCTCCCCTCCTCTGAAAAGGGATCCCCCACGAGGTGAATTTTGCATGGTGCCCCAACATGTCTTTGGGACAATAAAATTTTGCATTTCTTCCTTTTTCTTACTTTTTGCACCAACGTTGCTACTTCTCCCCCAAACTCTTATTTATGGTTTTGTAGCCCTCCACTTGGTGGGTCTAGATCTTTCCCTGACATCCTTTGAAAGCTCTTTGGCTTTTCCCCGTTGTAGAGGGGAGATCTGACTGATTAATTTATCTGTGGACAGACTTTTATAAAGAACTATTTTAAAAAACGTCTTTAATGCAGGTAACGATTTATTAGGGGTTCCAAATGGTCTTAGGGCCAGAAACCTTAAAGGGTTTTAGGGATCAAATACTTTTTTCTCTCAGAAAATGCAAAACATTTTATAATTTAACAATGGATTTTCTGGGTTTTATTTTGGTATTTTATTTCTCAAAATTAAAATTCCACCCCCAAAATATTTAAAATTTTCATGTCTTTTTCAGTGGGGAAACTTTTCACAACACAAGGGATCTAAAATTATTTCCTTCCTGTACACAGGAGAAAAATTTTTAGTATTCATTTCTTTCTGGGGGAACAGTAATATATAAAATTCTTGCCAATAGGGAGTGGTGTTACATTAGTTTTATTCTTTAATATAAGGAAACATGTTATATTAAGTTTATTTCTGTCCATAAGCAGCAGTGTTATAGTATTTTTTTCTTATACATAGCGGCAGCATTCTAGTAGTTATATTCTTATGCATAGTGGGCAAAATTACAATTATATTCTTACACATAAGGTGCAGTATTAGGTTGGTTACATTCAATAAAGGGGCGTAATAGCAGTTTGCTTTTGCATTAGGGGTATATTATTAGGCAATTAAAAACCCCAGTACAATTATAGTAGTGTGTAATGTCTTTGTACTGAACTAAAGGTACTTTATACAACTGTTCATTTTTTGAAAAATACAAAAGACCTATTTATTATAATATTATACACATTCGACTGAAAAGGTGGGAAACTTCCTCATCCAACATTACAGCAATGGACTTCTGCTCTTCTAAGCCCAGAGTCTGGCTTCATTATCAGCTCTGTTCCTTTGTTTCTACATACATTTCAACAGATTACCATTGGGCAAATCTATACAAATTGAATGGCCCACATTTATCAACAGTGGTGTAGTTTTACCCAATGTCGAAGTTGAAAGTAATCTAATTTATTGGTCTTTGTTGTGACATATGTATGTTTGCATGTGACCTGTTTAGTACATCTTTCACATCATGTAATCACTATCTTTAACTTACATAATGGATATAATGACTTTTTCTATGTCATGGTCTGTGTGGAGTACAGGTGACACTTTTCTAATGAGCTACATTTAGAAATAAAAACAGTTTATTTAAAAAATGTGTCTAAATCCTGGCCACGTGGTTAGCCACCGCCACTGTCCACTCCACCAGCTGACTAAATTCTGGAATTAATAGTTAAAAGTGTTTTGCGAGACTTTTAAAACATTCCCTACCACTCTGCATTTTGAGGCTGTCGTTGGAAACTCAGAGCTTCAACTCCCTCCATACGTTTTCTATGGGATTAAAGTCTGGAGACTGGCTAGGCCACTCCATAACCTTAATGTGCTTCTTTTTGAGCCACTCCTTTATTGCCTTGGCTGTATGTATGTTTTAGGTCACCCAAACAACTGAGGCGTGCTTCCAGAGCTGCAGAACGCCGCTGGAAGAAAACTCACTCCACTAATGACTTTGCCTTATACAAACAATCACTGCATACATTTAAATCTGCACTCACCTCAGCCAAACAGGATTACTTCACCACTCTCATATCTTCTCTGTCCCACAACCCCAGACAATTATTCAAAACCTTCAACTCTCTTCTCCGTCCACCAACACCTCCTCCCCCATCCCTCCTTTCAGCAGACAACTTTGCCACTCACTTCCTTCAGAAGATCAACCACATCAGAGAAAGCTTCAGCCCCCAGTCCCCACCATCCTCCCTTACCCTTGCAAACTGCTCTTCCCCCTTAACTTGCTTCCCCACAGTCACTCATGACAAGCTTTCCTCTTTACTGTCCAAATCCAACCTAACTACCTGTAGTCTTGATCCGCTGCCATCACACCTCATCCCTGACCTCGGTGCTCCTATCATCCCAGCCCTCACCCATCTCTTCAACCTATCACTAACCTCTGGCATCTTCCCTTCTGCCTTTAAACACGCTACTATCACTCCAATCCTAAAAAAACAACCCTTGACCCCTCTTCTCTGTCCAACTATCGCCCCATCTCACTGCTCCCTTTTGCTTCCAAACTCCTCGAGCAGCACGTCTATCTTCAGCTGTCCTCCCACCTCTCCTCCAACTCTCTTCTTGACCCACTACAATCTGGTTTCCGACCCCATCACTCTACTGAAACCGCCCTAACCAAAGTCACTAATGACCTAGTAACTGCTAAAGCCTCACGCCACTACTCTGTGCTCCTCCTCTTAGACCTGTCCTCTGCCTTTGACACTGTCGACCATTCCCTCCTGCTACAAATCCTCTCCTCCCTCGGCATCACGGACTTGGCTCTTTCCTGGATCTCCTCGTACCTCACTGATCGGACTTTCAGCGTCTCTCACTCTCGCTCCACCTCCTCCCCCCGGCCACTCTCTGATGGTGTCCCCCAAGGGTCAGTCATGGGCCCACTACTCTTCTCTATTTACACCCTTGGCCTCGGTCAGCTCATAGCCTCACATGGCTTTCATTACCACCTATATGCTGATGATACCCAACTCTACATCTCCGGCCCAGACGTCACTTCTCGACTCTCCCCGGATCCCTGACTGTCTGTCCTCCATTTCCTCCTTCTTCTCATCATGTCTCCTAAAACTAAATGTAGAGAAAACAGAACTCATCATCTTTCCACCATCCAACTCTACCCCCGCCCCTGATCTCTCTATTACAGTCAATGGCTCCACACTCTCACCGGTCCCACAAGTCCGCTGCCTTGGGGTAATCCTAGACTCTGGTCTATCTTTCAAACCACACATCCAAACCCTCACCTCTGCCTGCCGCCTCCACCTGAAAAACATCACTCGCATTCCGCTCGTTCCTCAACTCTGACACTACAAAAATGCTGGTCCATGCCCTTGTCATCTCCCGCCTAGGACTACTGCAACATCCTTCTCTGTGGCCTCCCGTTCTAGCACCCTTGCTCCCCTCAATCCATTCTTAACTCTGCTGCCCGTCTTATCCACCTCTCTCTCGCTACTCCTCTGCCTCTCCCCCCTGCCGATCCCTTCACTGGCTGCCCATCGCCCAACGAATTCATTTCAAGCTACTAACCATGACCTACAAGGCTCTCCACGACCTCTCCCCTCCATACATCTCTGCCCTACTTTCCAAATATCTCCCCTCACGCAATCTCCGCTCCTCTCAGGACCTTCTCCTCTGCTCTCCCCTTATCAGCTCCTCACACAACCGTCTCCAAGACTTCTCCCGTGCTTCACCCACACTCTGGAACTCACTGCCCCAACACATCAGACTCTCCTCCACTTTCACCACCTTCAAAAACAACCTGAAAACCCATTTCTTCAGGCTTGCCTACAACCCTCACTAAACTTGTCACTACTTCCTCCACATACATGTCTGCCCCTCACCTCCTGTCTCTTTCCCCCTCCTTGTAGATTGTAAGCCCTCGCGGGTAGGGTCCTCTCTCCCTCTGTCGTGCCAATTGTCATTATTCACTTATCATTGTACTCGTTTGATTTATGTAATGTATGTAACCCCCCGAATGTACAGCGCCCTGGATTCAATGGCGCTCTAAAATACTTAATAATAATAATAATAATAATAATAATAATAATAATAATTGTCTTGCTGAAAGACCCAGCCATGACCCATTTTTAATGTCCTGGCGGAGGGAAGGAGGTTGTCACACAGGATTTTATGGTACATGGCACCAGTCATTCTCCCATTGATGCGGTGAAGTAGTCCCGTGCCCTTAACAGAGAAACACCCCCAAAACATAATGTTTTCACCTGTTTTTGACAGTGGGGAAATTAGGTTATTCTTTCCTTTTCCATCACCACTGTTGTAGTGCTACTAGTGCTCCAGTGTTTCCCCCAGCCCATCACTGATGATATCACGTTCATGGATCACAGGATGCTGCAGCCAATCTCTGGCCTCAGCAGTCACATGTCTGTAAGTGATTGGCTAGAGCAGCATGTGATCCATGAACGTGACATCATCAGTGAGGGATCGTGGTGCACTAGCAGCTCTGGTGATGGAAGAGGTAAGTATGGGTTCATTTTCTATTTTAGCAGAATGAGAAGTTGTAGGGAATGTTTTAAAAGTTCCTCAAAACCCCTTTAAAAAATATCTTGCATGGTAGAAAAGAGTCAAAACGCAGATGCAAATGCACTGAAACATTATTTCTAACTTTTTGGCTACGTTAATTGTCTTTGAATATCAATACAAAAATGATTTTGATCTTAAGTATACAGTTTCCACACTTGCACACAGAGGGTGACTGACACTCCTTGTTTTCATCTGTGCTGTGGAAACTCAATGTTATCACTAGGGTCATGTCAATATCACTGGCAGAAATGGGGTTTAATGACTTATTGAAAACTTTACTGTAGTTCTGGAGACTAAACAGGCAGGATTCTAATAGTAGTATAGGAGAATATGTACAGAAATATTGGACTTGTTTACTATGTGTCAGGCTATTGGGCACTGAAGTACATATATATGTATGAAGATTTTCAATACAAAGTGATAACCCATTTTAGATTTCTTTTTACATATCGTTACGCCCCAGTGCATTTTAACTATCTGAGTTAGTGAAGCCACAGTGGTCAGACACCCATGCATTAGGCTAGTTATTATAAAATGTCTATGGTGAGAAAAACATTTTAACACATTAGCCTTCTTCCACTTTAAGGTTATGTCTCCACTGCATACAAAAATGTTTTTTTTTCCAGCATTTTTTGTTTTGTAAAAACGCTGAAAAAATGACTGAAAAGAAGCCCTATAGCCTTGTATAGTAAAAACGTTGTGTAGTCTCCACAGAACGTCTTTTTCCTGCTCATTTTATTTGCTGGTTGTTTTTTGAAACGTTGTAAAAAACGACAGAGCAGGGCAGAAAATTTACTATTGGAGTCTATGTAAAGCGGTGGACGTTTTTTGGAGCCTTTTTTGGCGTTTAACTTTTTTTGCCGTGTTTTGCATATTTTTGCGTGTTTTTTGCAAAATACACAGCAAATCTAATGGCGTGCATTTCTGAAAAAAAAAATGCACCAAAAAAAGTGCAAAACCCCCCCCACAAAAACGCACCAAAAAACTCAGTTTTATGAATGTTTTTAGAATTTGGTTTTCAGGCCGTTTTTTTGTCCACTGCAGTGTAGACCTAGCCTAATTAAGAGAACTATAATTCCATTTCCCATTCTAAGTGGAAAACAGGGATCATCACCTTACAGGGGTCTCCAGTCTGGGGTTCTTCAACTGCTGTTGAATTGACAACCTGACAGCAATATGATTTGACAACCTGCAGCACTGCGGACATGCTGGGAGATCTTTCACTACAGGTAGAAAGCCATGGGTTGGAGGTCAATGCTCTAGATGATTTCTACTACTTAACTCTCACTGATGTCATTTCTATGACAGATCAACAAGTCATAAAAAAATACTCTTGAAATACTACCTTGAAATAAATGCCCAGCCTAAACTCTATAACCTTTCATTGTATCTTATTAGCAGCTGGAGCTCATTTTTTTGATACAGTGCTCTAAATCCTCTGCGTAGACAAAATAAAATTCTAAGATGTTCATCTTTAGCTACCAATAAAGGGATTTTATGAGCTTACTACATACAATGTATACAAAGAACGCAATAATAAAACAGTATGCACTAAGCTCCCCCTAGAGGTGGCTACAGGCAGCCAGTATTTTATCAGTCATTGAAAAGATATATAAGCTCAGAATTCTGGATTTACGGTGGGCATATGCTGTAAGTGTACAAATATTCTACAATTTTATTTTACATGAAGGACATTTAGGGCCACGTGTATGAAATTTGGCGTTGAAACGCCAAATTTCATGCACATTATAATAGCATAGAATCTGCCTGGCTTATGAACCTGCTCTACAGCAGGTCATAAATCAGGCACATTCTAGCACTAAGGTGACATTTCAGGCTCAGGTAAACTACTTTGAAAGTGCTCTACCTGTTCCAGCAGTAATGTGCCCAGAATTGCCGTAGCGAAGCTATAAATCTATATCTTCATACGGTTCTAGTGCACCCTGCCTCCCGATGCCCCCCCGAAATCAGGCTCATTACAAAGTGCCGCGGGCGCTCTGTAATGCGCCTGATAATGGCGTACGGGAGGCTTTTCACTATTGCGAACGGGGCTGCGCCTGATGTCGGGCTGAAAATATACCAGACTTCTGGCGCATCCCCGTTCATACATGCCCTCCTTAATGTGGATGATTTCTAGTGTTATTTTAACAATTTTCTTTAAATATTGAATTTTCTTTCATCTAAAAACAGAGAATTCTAAAGCTTATCACACTAGGAAACATAATGAGAAATGACAGAAAAACAACAGCAAAGAACCACCAGAACACGTATTTGTGAAAAGACACAAAATAGAAATCAGAGGACAAAACGTACAGAGGTGAAAACGTGACATCAGAATAGACATGGAGCACGTATTAATAAATTGCATGTTGTCTTCCATTACACAGTTGAGTTGTTTCTATACTGATACATTGAGCTCACACAAGATCATGCAACAACAACATTGTATACAGCACAGAATAAAGGGCCAAGCATGCGGGTGGAAGGTCACATTTGCTGTCCAGGCTTTTTCAGAAAAATAATCAATCATTTTTATTTATTTGTTTTAAAGAGCTTTACATTTTTCAGCTTGTATAATCCATTCCTATAGCCAGCTATAGGCTGCATTCACATGTCCCAGGCAGATTGTGTTTTTTGCAGTGATTCTATAGGCATGGGCCAACACAGCTGCCTTTTGCCAAACTGCAGCAAAAACTTCAAATCTGACCACAATTTGATCAGGATGTACGAACCCAGCCAAGCCGAGATTCTCGATCTTCTTTTGCGTAGTCCTCTATTAGCAGCTGTGGTCTGTAAACCTATCACCTTAAAGGGATTGTCTCGCTACAAGGATTGCTTTTTATGTTAAAGATCTCACAAAAACAAGTCACTTTGCAATATGTGTCCATTAACAGTGTCCTACCTACCATGTTTCCACGAAAATAAGACACCCCCCAAAGTAAGACATAGCAGATATTTTGTTAAATTCCCTAATATAAGGCACCCCCCCCGAAAGTAAGACATAGCGGAAATCATTGCTGCAGCTCCCCATACACAGGGCTGTCCCTAAGGGTGGGCAGGGAGAAGGGGGGGCGGGTGTTCACAAGAAACCCCGAGAAACAGCCCTAGGACATATTGTTGTAGAAGAGTTTTGAAAAACCTGTGCAGGGAGGTCATGTGACTGTGATGTCACCACAGGTCCCGAACATCCCAGGACAGGAGACAGTGTACAAGTAAGTGAGGAATAGGGGGGGGGGGGGCAGAGCAATGATACTGACACACAGACATCTCACAGGATGGCTGATGGGGAATGCTGGAACTTCTAGTTCTACAAGTCCCAGCATGTCACATTTGCCATCCTTTGAGATAAGACTCTGAAGCTGCCAAAAAAAGTCCATTACATACATATATCCAATGGTTTGTGACTCTAAACTTTAATATATATATACTCACACACTAGTATAGCATGCTATAATTTATTTGTGGAAAAATAAGACATCCCCTGAAAATAAGACATAGTGCATCTTTAGGAGCAAAAATTTATATAAGACGCTGTCTTATTTTGGGGGAAACAGGGTATTCCTAAATATCCCCTCTTGTATGGATTGCATCAGCTCCTCAGGTCACTATAGCTACAGACCTGTTCAATCTCTGGTGATAGGCTGCCAGCACTGATGCTATAGGTACAGACCTGGTTTTTACTGCAGCCTAGTAGAAGCCAGTAAACACGCCCCTGAATTCAAAGTGAAACCAAGAAAACAGGACTGAGGTGAGATAAATCAATGTAGTGAGACAACCCCTTTTATTCAGAGGGTTGTCTTATTTGGGCAGCCCAGCCCCCTCTTATTGCTATGTCTACATAGCATAGGTTAAAATGCCATCCAAAAGCCGATGGCATTTTAACATCACTGGACCACAGTTTTTGGCTCGAGTTTGCACTAAAAACAACGGTTGGTTTTAGGATTTCCCACGGTTAAAAATCTGACTGTATTCCTGTGCTGTGGGGATGTAGCCTATGGCTGTCATCTTAATGCTCTAGGTCCAGCAGAGAGAATTCACATTTCTCGCTCCAGCTACAGATACAATGTGGTGTTACAGGGAACTCATTCAAATGATCAACCATGGAATACATGAGTCCCCAGGAGTGACAGTCGATTTTAATGCCATATAGATTTAGACATTACAAGTAGGAAATAAAGATTGAAAGAATAAAAATACAATTGCTCCGTTACCCTCAATTTGAAAACTAAGCATTGGATATCATGTTATTCTGATGCTGAAACCCGTTAGAAGTGGTACTTTTAAGAAACTGAGAAAAATTTGAAATTATGCGTTTTTCCCATTATGGAAATTCATATAATTAAGAGTTTTAAACCAGATGCACTCCAACATGCCTTAAAAAATATTGCAATGTAAAAGTAAAAAGTTATGACTTTCAAACACAAAGAGGTAAGAGATAACGAGATGAAACCAAATATCAAATGTGATCAAACATCTAATATATTTAGGCTTTAGCGTATCCAAAATACTGCCACCATGTGATTGGATGGCCACATGACATGCTAAGGAATTTCTACATGTGGGCCAATAGAGGGGAACCTGACACCTAATTGTTTATACTGTAGAGGACATGGTGGCCTACACTCACCAGCTGGGGGTTGAGGGACAATGATGCCGCACAACCCACCCACTAATGTAGTGGAGAGCAGCTCAAAGCGTGATGTGGGCAGTACCAAGTGGGGGAAGGGGAGACAGTCATGTCATCCAAACTCACTCAATGCTGGCTTGTGCCCTGCACTCAGAAGTTAGTGGATGGATATTTCTATGAATAAATTGCAGTCGTTGACCTGGAACAAGAACTTTGTCCTTAAGTTGATGCAGTTTCTAATTCAGTCACTGTCCTGGGACCTGGTATCTACTAGTTTATATAATATTCTGTGGGAATTGTCTTTGGTGTAGAACCTCTCTAAAGCTGAAACCACTAAAGCTGTGCCGCTATTATTCTAATATAGGATAACATACATAAACACTGACAAGCAAAAGAGTAACAATGTTTTGAACTTTTGACTTTTAGGCTCCATATTTCACCATCCACTACAGCTTTAAACATGAAACTACCATTATTTTATAGACAATCATCTTGGTTATCTCATACATAAATTTGATTTGCAACTATATTGCATATACTTAGTTATGCAGATTCTTTTCACATAACTGCATTGTTACTGTTTTGCTCCTTTTGGTGGTGGAATAATCTCTTTCTTCTTATTTGTGTACTAAAACTGTTCTCGCATTTCCTAATAGCTCAATGTGTTAATAGGTTGATTTCCAAGCGAAAGGTCACTGGTTCAAGGAGCAGCCATGAAGAAGATTTCCCAAGAAAAGAGAAACAGCATCATCCAGTTCATCGAGAACAGTCTTGCAGTCAAGAAAATTGCATCATGTGAGGCCTTGACAGTTGGAAGAATATGAAATGAAATCCGTCCATCCATCCAAAGCCAAGAGGTGGACGTCCAGGCAAAATATCAGAGTCAACAAGTCGCTCATCACAAGGTCTATCAGTTCTGTAGTGACAGATACGGCAGTGGAGGCGGCTCGAATGCTTCGTAAGAGTCAGATCACAGACGTCCATGCAAGCATCATGCAACACGCATTACACAGGTCTGGAATGACGGCCTGAATAAAGGTTTGGAAACAGGTGATTCGGAGCGATGAGAAGAATAGTAACAGACCAGGGTTCTGATGGGTGTAAATGGGTCTGGAAGAAACAAGGGAAAAGGGGGCTAATTGATCAAGGAATTGAGGAACTGTTAAGTTCAGTGGAGGAAGCCTGATTATATGGGGATGTTTCACAACCAAAGGTGTTGGTTACTAGACCAGGATCGATGGTGGTCTCAGTGCTGAGCTATATGTATCTCCTACAAGATGAGTTACGTCTTACATTCAAGTACTATGAAAAGGACGAACAGTGTTCCAGCAGGACAACGACCCGAAGCATATGTCAAGATTGACGAAGAAATGGTTTAATGACAATGAATTAGAGTTGCTGGACTGGCCCACACAGTTTCCAGACCTAAACCCAATGAAATACTTGTGGTTAGAGTTGAAGAAAATGCTGTACCCAAGTGAGCCAATCAGTAGGCACCAGCATTGGGAATGTGTAGAAGATCTGGGATCAGATTTCGGTTAGACATGCTTGAATCTGATAGAGGTCATAGCCAGAAGGATTCAGGCAGTGTTGAAAGCCAAAGGTGGATTTACAAAATACTAACAAAATAATAGGAAATTTTAATTTTGATTTTCAGGAGTAAAACAGTAACAACATAGTTACATGACAATCTGCATAGCGAAGTATATGCTAAATAGTTACAAGTTAAAGTTATGTATGAGATTGCCAAGATAATTGTCTATAGAATGATGGTAGTCTCACATTCAAAGCTGTAGTGGATGGTGAGATATGAAGCCTGAAAGTGAAAAGTTTAAAACATTGTTACTCTTTTGCTCCAGATGCTAGTTACTGCAAAACGACATTCAGGTACATGATTCAGATCGCGCACACAGGGGACCTGCCAGGAGGATCACCACAATAGTCCATCGGTAACTGACTGGCCGTGCTGCAATGACAAGGATCAGGAATAACTCCATTTCCAGATGTTTAATCCCTTAGATGCTGCTGTCAATATTGACTGTAGCTTTCCATTGGTTTAAGGGAGTATGCCATGGTGATATGCCTGAAGCGTTACATTTCCAGCCAATAATGGTTTGGTATAAAACATAATATCAGTGATTAATTAACTGCATTGTAAAGTCCACTAGTAGGACTAAACAAATAGTTAAACAAAGTAAAATAAAGTTTATTAAAAAAGTGCACAGGAACCACAACAAAAAAATTCTTCTCAATTAAAATTTGGATTTAATTAGTGAAAGTGTAGTGCATGGTATCAATATGATCATACCAACAAAGTAACATTATTTTAACCACATGGTGAATGCCCGTAAGGAAAAATGGAAAAAAATGGGAAAATTGCCTCCTCCTGAAAAAAAGCATAATACAAATTATTCAATAAGTCCCATCTTCCCAGAAATGGTACTAGGAAAAACTGTTCCATCTGCAAACAAACCTATGTACAGAAACATCAACAGAACGATAAAAAGTTCTGGCTTAGGAATGTGTCAACATATAAACACGGATCCAAAATCAGATCCAAAAACACCGTGTGAACAGGCCCTTGTTGTAATTCTATAATAAAGGTAGCAGACTATTTATGCCACATGGTAAACAGAATAAAATCTAAAACACAAAAAATCATGGTGAAAGTGCTGTGTTTTCCATTTTCTACCAGAAAGAGTTAAAAAACGTAATCAATTAAGTTATATGTACTTTGAAAAATACAACTAATCTCACCAAAATCAAGGCATCCTACAGCTATGTCCACAGAAAACTATAGATACTGGAATGCACAACAAAAATCCCCCCCCCCCCAAATGCTTTTGAGCCAATATAAGCCGAGTAATTAAGTAGTTCCTCTAAAAAGGTAAGCTTAAAAGGATTGTCCATCTCCCCTTTTAAAAGTTTAGCTATGGTGCATAAGCTGGGTGAAAATAAAAAAATAAAAAACAAAACCTAATCACCCCTAAACTCCCATTCGTTCCAGCGATGCACCTCCTGATCTTCACTGGTCTTCTGTCGTCTTCTGGCTTGGGCCAAATATCACGTCATCACTGAGGCCTTCTGATTGGCTGCAGCAGTCATGGTACACTGCCCGAGGTCACCATTTCCAGCCTTGACTTTTGAACTGTGACATCGGGCACTATAACGTGCCCAATGCAGCCAATCAGAGGCCACAACAGCACAGCCCAAGCCGGAAGAGAACAGAAGACCAGCAATGAGAACAAGGAAACACATCGCTGAAACAAACAGGACTTAAAGGGTATGTTCACACGATTGTGAGAAGGTGGCAGGCGACGTCGCAGAGAGAAGGTATTTTTCCCTTATGTGGCGTTAGGAAGCCTCTGGACCGATGCGTGTCACCGAGAGGCCTGGGCTCGGTGAAGGAAAGGCCGACATTGTAGGTGTCAGTAACACTATGTTACTGACACAGTGTTAGTATAGCGGTTCCAGTCCGCTTAGTCTGGGTCGGCTTTTACTGGAGTGGTCAAAGAGCCGGGTGGGTGGCCACTCCCACGCCCCAGGTGAGGCGGGGCTCAGGCCTATAAAGCCTGGGCCTGCAGGCTTGTGGGTGTTCTTCCTGTGGACCTCTGCTGCTAAGAGGGAAACCACGCAGTGACCGTCTAATGGTGCAGGACAGAGAGGAACACTCTGTATAGGTAGAGCTCAGCCCAGCAGGCATTTTGTTTGTGTTTTTGGCCTGAACTTTAAGGCCTTGTGTTTTTGTTTTCTGCTGCAAATAAAACCAGGCAGCGCCTGGACTTGAACTTTACTTCTGTGTCACTGTCCGGTCTGTTGAAGCCCTGCTGCCTACCTGTTCGTGACGATAACCCCCACATGATGTATATGTATACGTATTTCCAAAGCACGGGAGGGCCGGCAGCCCGCTAGCCCCATTTACATGCATTGTTCGCAGCGTTTAATCGCCGCGAACAATTGACATGTCAATTCTCCTCCTGCGCATACAACACGTTCATATTGTACGCGTGGGGGGGCGACACGTAATCCATAGCTCTCTATGAGAGCTATGGATTACCGTAATTGTGGCCCACTTTTGCAGCATATAACACGCAAAATGCGGCAAAATACGCGCCAAAATAAACCGTGTGAACATACCCTATAGGTGAGTATGAGCTTTTTTGATTTTCTCCCGGCCTATGCACCATAGCTTAACTTAGAAAAGGTAAGTCGGACAACCCCTTTAATTGTTTTACCCAGGGAAGTGGTCGGTGACTATACTGTTGCCTTGCGGTGTTGCTGTATCTAATAAGTTCAGTGTAATGCATCATCAGATCAGACAGTGGCATTTACATACATAGAAGAAGTGCTCCATTAGCGAAGATAGAAATAGTTCCCCCATTATTGTTATTAAAAAGGCACCTCCCCCCCCTACACTCACATGCACACGCCATTCTCCTTTCTCTTGTTTGCTTAAAATGTAGTTGCTCTGGAAAGGGGAGACCTGAACAAGTACTCACTACCTCACAGCAAAAGGGGTAGGACCAACCAGGATTGGCCCTTTGCATGGTCTTTTAATGGGCCCAATGGCAGCAATATAGCCTGCCTTTTATAAATATTTGTTGAGCATGGTGACTCTCTGGTCTGGACATGAGAGAGTCCTCAGCTTTGCATATCATAAGGAAAGAGGTAAAGCAGGATGCTCATAGAATACTTGATCTTGCCGCACCCCCCGCTGCAGCGGTCAATCATTATCTCCTGGGGCCTTGTGAGAAATTACAATTACATTTAAAATAAGGTGTTCAGACTGAGCACCATAACTATGAAGTCCAGTACAGTGGGCCAGGCTTTAGTATAGTACATGCCACTATCTGTTTATTAAAGAAAAAAGACTGTTCTTTCCTATATAAAAAAAAGGTTGGAGAGAGGTTCTGGTAAACCACATGCTTAGTGCATCAGTATTAACAGAGCTTCCCCTATAAAAACCTGTTATAAAGTTATGGGGCACATTAACATAATAACATTTGTTATATATATGAATTTGTTTCAGCACCCAGTAAGGGGTGGGGCGTACATAATGCTTTGCTATGATTTCTGTGCACAGCCCTACCTGCGGAGCACCTTTCATGGTATAAAATGAAGAATTACAGGACCCCACTGAAATCAATGTAATGGACACCAGCAGTTAACCAGAATGTTGATGTCCAACTTGTGGCTCGCCAGCTGTGAAACTATATAAATAAAAGATATTCCTAAGGGGCATTAAACTTGAAAAGTCTTTGCTCTGCGAGGCTACTGCTTTCTATAATCAGCTCTTACAGGCCAGCAGAAAGCCCTAGTGTAGTTTGTGCATAGGATGGGAGCAGCCTGAGTGTAGTGTTCTTCATGGGTTGCGGACAGCCTGAGTGTAGTGTTCTTCATGGGTTGCGGACAGTCTGTATGTAGTGTTCTTCATGGGTTGCGGACAGCCTGAGTGTAGTGTTCTTCATGGGTTGCGGACAGTCTGTATGTAGTGTTCTTCATGGATTGGGGACAGCCTGAGTGTAGTGTTGTTCATGGGTTTGGGAGAGCCTGGGTGTAGTGTCCTTCATAGGTTGAGGACAGTCTGAGTGTAGTGTTCTTCATGGGTTTGGGGACAATCTGAGTGTAGTGTTCTTCATGGGTTTGGGGACAATCTGAGTGTAGTGTTCTTAATTGGTTGGGAAGAGCCCAAGTATATTTTCTTCATAGGTTACATATAGTGCCAGTGTGTAGCATTCTTCATAGGTTGGAGATAGTGTGTCTCGTTCTTTGTAAGTTGTGGGGATTCTGAATGTAGGTTTGGGAGAGCCTGGGTGTAGTGTTGTTTTTGGGCTTGTGCTGAATGTAGTGTTTTTCATGGGATAGGGAGAGCCTGTGTAGTGTTCTTCATAGGTTGGTAAGGGCCAGAGTTTAGTGTTGCACATTGGTTGCTGAGAGGCTAATGTAGCATTTTTCGTATTTTGAAGAAAGCCCAAGTGTAGTGTTTTTAATTGGTTTGGGAGAGCCTAAGTGTATTTTTCTTTGTAGGTAGTATATAGTCCTATTGTGTAGCATTCTTCATAGGCAGCGATAGCTTGGATGTCTCATTCTTCGCAAGTTGGGGAGAGTCTGATTGTAATATCCTTCATAGGTTGTGAACAGCCACAGTTGACCATTGTTCATAGGTTGAGAGGAAAGCATAAATGTTGAGTAGCAAGTTTATTCCCCCATGATCACTACTTACCTAACCTATCTCCAGTGCTGAGAACCTCAGGAGACATTTTAATCCATATGTGTAACTGAACTCAGCTTCTACTCTTATGATGCTATTGTACTATTATAATTTTCTTACTGCTGGTATAATCGTACTTAATGGGTACCATAAAAATGTAGAGTACCAGTTTAAATTCCATACATTTTATAATTTAGCAGAGCTGAATGGCTACAAATTGCTGTGGGGTTGAATAGACTGATATTTCTTTAAAGGGGTTTTTTCATTACATTAAATGGTCTTCAGAATAAGGGGAGAGTGAAAACAATCAACTTTTGCAATTGGATGTCATTAGCAAAGCTGTCTTGTTTTCACAGTCTGCCTTATCTTCGTTTTCTGTAAACACAGTTCCCCAGTGTCGGTCTGATTCCACCTCCTTTCATTTCATTGGCTGTGGGCTCTACTAATTTACATTCTGTCAGGCCCTGGTTGGATTCACGGGAGGGAGCTGCTTTCCTGTCTCTCTCACTCAGAATAAGGGGCCGGCAGCACTTCACTCTGCACAGCCAGCAGCTCCAAAGTAACACTGCAGCTGTTTCTACAATCAGAAAACAGCAGAATTGTGCTCGGTGCCTAAGGGCGCGTTCTCACGGTACAGGACAAATATTGGCCATTTCTCCTGTTTTGCGGCCATCCCCACGGCGATGAGCGGAGAAAAGCCCTGCCCCTTCACATTGAGATGCACAGATTCCGTCCGGAAACTGGACAGAAAATTGTGCTATCACAATGTTTTGCGGCTGGACCACGGGCAGCAAAACTGCCGGACGGAAAACCCGTGCAGTGGGGACTGCTGCATGGGTTTTCATCGAGCACCATTGTGCTCATTGTCGGCTGGTTTTTCAGGCGGTCTGAAAAACCGCAAACCGGCTGAAAAACCGTCCGAAAACCCATGCCATGGGGACATGCCCTAATGCTCCTGTGTGTAAACATAGAAAGGAGACAGATCTGTGCTGCTCTGGATGAGTTCATAGAAGACTGGATTCAACTGTAACAAACCTCCAGCTATGAGAGGATAAGAGATCAGTGCTCTGAGTTCATAGGAGACTGTCTAGACTGAATGCAGGGTGTGGTATGTAAACAAACAGCTCTTACAAAATATGACTGCATAGGGAGAGGAACGACACAGTGACATGGGAACTCAGACAGAGAGGGGAGGGCTGTGCTATCCCCTCACACTGATCTCAAACAAACACACTGACTCAGGAGCGAGCACGAACAGTGAAGGGGGAGGGATGAGGTCATCCCCCTTCAGTTAAGAAACACCCAGCTGGGAGGGGAAGAAACGCCCCAGGATTTAAGGAGCTGAGAAAATGAAACTACAACAAAACAGAAGAACTGATGAAGCGATAAATCCCCTTTAAGTTTCAATACTTAGGTAGGATTACCAACAGTCCTGTGTTTAACCACATACAAAACACTTTATCCTGGTTGATGGCTAGTGATTGATAAACTCAGCTCTTCTGCATCTGGCATCCTCAGATTTACTCCATCTTTATGCAAGATAACATACAGGACATTTCTAAACTGCTTTGCATCTGTGACGTCATCCTCATACTTTGTGCTCAGGTCTAAGCATTTATTTCATGAAAGTCATACAATCACATAGAGATGTAGTACGGCTACATTTGTCACTAGTTGGGGCTCCATTGTTCGTACTTGTTGCTCTATGCAAAATATCATTAACACAGATTAATATCATGGTGGCTTTTGCCAAATGACAAACTCCGTTTTCATCCCACATTCTCAGCTATGCTGCAGTCCACAAACCCAGCTATGCTACATCTGCATGATGTATACCATTAATGCTTCCTAATGACATCCTGAAATGAAGCCACATTGAAGAATTAATCAGAACTTACACAGAATTGAATCAGACATCATGTCACATGTTAGGCAGTCTAGTTGGTTCACTTGCAGTCCTGTCATTCTAATGTATCATGGGGTCACTAAAATATCATAGAGAGCTCTGCTACATTTGACATCTTCAGCTTTGTTCTCTGAAAGCCTTTAGATCTACTGCATGTGACAACTTCAGCTTGACTATATCCTACAACCTGTTAGGCTCTATCCTACAACCTCAGTTCTGCTACACCTGACAACCTTAGCATTACTCCACCCAAAAAAAAATTACATTTCATATTTCTATGTTCAGCAGCTTTGCTATCTGATAACCACAACTTTATTACAACCTCAGCTCTGCTCATGTAATAATCTACATGCACTAAATATCTATCAAGTCTATGTATATGTACTTCTATGATCTATCAAATTTCAGTGTGCTGCAGTTGACAACCTCAGTTTGGTTCATCTCACAAGTTCAGTTATGCACTACTGTACAACCCTAGCTCTGCTACACATGGGTCATTTTTCAATATCATGATATGAAGCCTATAAATCTATAAGAATTGATTAGAGATGAAAAACTTACACTTCTTCCTTTTCAATCTTAAGGGAATCAGCAATTTCAGCATACAGCCGGCCGTGTGCGGGATGAACGCCATTCTGCAGAATATCCACAGTTTCTGGATATTTCTATATTTTGGAAGCAGCGGGCTGTGTGATTGAATTTATGCAGAAAGGTCTATATTTCAGCAACACACTGAATCCTGCAGTCAAGTCACAGACAGTACAAGTACTAGCAGCCTCTGCGGCTGGGACTGGGGAGGTAATGGACGTGGATTTTTTTTTTTTTTTTTACATCACTGCAGATGTTGTAGATGCAGAGACCTTCACTGTAAATGAAGCAGCAAATCAGGGGGTCGGCCACATTGTTTCTCATCAGCTTTCCCTGAGATACATTGTTTCTCTGTAGCCTCTTTTGTAATGTATTGTTTTTCATCAGCCTTTACACAGATACAATGGGACAGATTTATTAATACTGTCTAAGGCTATGTCTACACAGCAATGTTAAAATGCCATAAAAAATCCGACAGCATTTTAACATCTACATACCGTGGTGTTTGGATTTCCCGCCAGCCCATTACATTGACTGTATGGGAATCCGCCGGGAATCTGGTGGAGGATAAAGCATGTTTTAAAATCTGCTGCAATCTGGCGGATTTCAAAACCGACCAGAAAATAAAAATCCATGCTGTGTAGACTATAGCACAAATTTTTTATTGCTGTCTATGGGGCACTGGTTACAGTCGGATTTTCGGCGGATTCAAAATACTGCATCCGCCAAAAATCTGACTAAAAACCAGTACTGTGTAGACATAGCCAAATAATTAGTGTAAACCTAGACTAGACAGTCCAAGGCTAGGTCTACACAGCACAGGATTTTGGTCCTTTTTTCAGCAGATTCAGTATTTTGAATCCGCTGAAAAAACGACCATAGTCTCTGCTGTGTAGCCCTGAATAGAAAATCTGTGCTGTAGTCTATACAGCGTGGATTTTTTACTGAGGGAAACAAAAAACATGTTCCACATTCTGCGGGAACGTCGTTGGATTCCTGCAGCCCCAATGTACTTGGTTACTGGGAATGCGAAATCTGACTGTTGTTTTATGCGCTAAATTCACACAAAAACCCAGAACTAAGAGCCAATAGCGGCTTGAAACGCATCAGCAATCTCTACCTGTGCAATTTCCACGCTATGTACTACTTTCTGACACCATTAGAGGATCACACGTTTATGAATTTGGAATGCTGCTGGCTTTTTTTCTGATTAGAATTGTTTCTTATCAGCCTGCACTGTAATACATTGTTTCTCCTCAGCCTTCACTCCGATACATTGTTTCTCCTCAGCCTTTACTCTGACACAATGTTTTTCATCAACTTTCACTTTGATACACTGTTTCCCATCAGCTTTGCCTGCGATACATTGCTTGTTATCAGCCTTCGCTCTGATACATTGTTTCTCACCAGCTGTTACAATGATATATTGTTTTTAATCAGTCTTCACTCTGATACATTGTTTTTCATCAACTTTTGCTCAGATACATTGTTTTTCATCAGCCTTTATTCATAAGTAATTATTTGTATTTCCTTGAATGGCCAAATGTATCTTTGTTTAGTTTTTAACCAGGGATGTAAATAAAATGGTCCACATAAAACAATTTACAGAGGGCTCCTGCCAAGTATTTGTTCATACCATCAGATCTTCCCCATTAGGCTATGTTCACACGGCTTAAAATGGGCCGTATTTCGGTCCTTAATTACGTGCCGGAATGCACAAATTACGGGTTGAAAACGGCCCATTCATTACGGTAATCCCCTGTTCTCATAGAGAACTATGGATTATGTCTCCTCTTCCTGCACGGCGAATCCGCCGGGTGGGGAGATAATTGACATGTGAATTACCAACGGCGTATACGCACTGCTGGTTATGCAAGTCTATGGGCCGGCGGAGTGCCGCCCCCCCCCCCCGCTCACTCACCCACTCCCGCCCCCGGCCACACGGTGTATTTGCGGGGCGGAATTACGTCCCGCAGTTAAGCCCTGTGAACATAGCCCTAGAGGTCAAGAGTGAACAATACTCGTTTAGCCACCTGACTACCCATTCTCTGTAGGAGTAGAGTTGGTGAAAACCTGTTCTGGTCTAGTTTCTTTCTGTCCTGCTCATAATAAAACCTATGAAAAGCAACAGCTGTGTTCAATTTCCCTTGACCCATTGAGAAAAGCTGTGCTGGGGCCAGTCCCTATTGGGCCACGTGGCAGCCCCAACAAAGGCTTCAGTTTTATGTATACCCTTGCTTATAACCTTGTAAAAAATTGCAGCTAAACTACATGTCATACAGCTCCCCTGGGTTGGAAAACTATAACTCCCAACATGCTATTCATATATTTTTTATTATTTTTTCAAATTTAAATTCAGTGCTCCCTACAATTGAATGGGAAAATGTTGCTGCAAGAAAGGACAACTTCCTTCATCTGCTCCCTGAAATATAACTTAATGTTCATGGGGTCTAACACAAAATTAGTAATTGGGCCTCCCACCATATGTGATACCAGTGTCCCCTAGGATTATATCTAGATGTAGCAGAGGGGTATTTGGACCACCCAGGCTCAAGAGCCTAAGTGTACCTGGATGCAACCTCTAAGCCTATGTCACTGTCTGCCATATCATCCATGAACTAATGACAGTACCTTATAATAATTTGAGTATGTATACTTATGAACTAACAGGAAAAATCAAAATGACCCCCTATAGGTAATAGGTATATGTGAGAAGATTACATTTATGAAATCTGTGGACCATCACTTACTTCAAAAAGTGATAAAGGTTTTCTGGGAGATGAAAAGTATTTGGCACCGCTCAGAGCTTTGGCCTAGAGATTAGCTACAATGTGGCAGATTTAATAATTATGTGTAATACTTAGGGTAAACTTAAACTAAATAGTCTAAAAATGTGCAAATGCACCATAGTGGCTGTATAATAAATGTTGTACATTATTATGCACCACCTCTTTGTTGGCTTCTACAGATAACTGCCCCAAAATGTTGCTGCATTTCTAGTGCAAAATGTTGTATGTCAAACCACACCCATTTCCTATAAGTTACGCCCGTTTCTGATGCAAAAGTGTCTGAACCATGGTTTAAAACATAATAAATGTTGTGCAAAGCATGTGCAGCATATGTGGCACAACATTGTGTAAAACTGTTCCAACACTTTCTGCATGTTATGAAGAATGCTGGGTTAGATTTTCAGTAACAGAAGTCAGAAAAGTAAAATATGACATGGTGCATGTTGCAGGACATGGAGGGTGGAGGTATTAGAGAAGGATTTAAAGGGCTTTACCATCTCATTGTAAACATGTAGACAAAGGTAAAGCCTATTAATAAATACATTGCTGTTCTGATTGTGCTTCTTTTCAGACTTAACCCCTTAAGGACCCAGCCAGTTTTGACCTTCCAATACACATAACTGTAACAGCAGCACACAAAAATAGAATATGTTGAAAAAAACTTTCTGCTTTAAAAAAACACGAAAGTTTTATGAGGTTCTTTGTTCACACTTTTGCGCAAAATTGCTTAAGCCCACCTTCGACTTTCAACGAGACCTCAATGCAGGTGGGTCCTACACTACGTTTACACTAATGCTATATTTCTCTGTGGTCCATCCAGACCTACCTTTCAGAATGTGAAGGCACCAGCTACTAAATACACTGCACTGATTCTGTGTAGATGGGTGGAGTGCTAAAAACCAAGATGGAGGCAGCCCGTCCCCCCTATTTGTAATACACAACACACAATATTTGGTTCAGCACCTCCAAAAAACTTTAAATGCCGTCACAGCGTGCACCCACATTTAAAATTTTTGGGAGGTGCTGAACCAAATATTGTGTGTTGTGTATTACAAATAGGGGGGACGGGCTGCCTCCATCTTGGTTTTTAGCACTCCACCCATCTACACAGATAATCAGTGCAGTGTATTTAGTAGCTGGTGCCTTCACATTCTGAAAGGTAGGTCTGGATGGACCACAGAGAAATATAGCTTAGTGTAAACGTAGTGTAGGACCCACCTGCATTGAGGTCTCGTTGAAAGTCGAAGGTGAGCTTAAGAAATTTTGCGCAAAAGTGTGAACAAAAAACCCTTCATAAAACTTTCGTTTTTTTTTTAAAGGGCAGAAATTTTTTTCAACATTTTCTATTTTTGTGTGCTGCTGTTATTTTATGGTATTTAATTACACCATCACAGTGTGCACCCACATTTAAATTTTTTTTGGAGGGGGCTAAACCCAAAAATTTGGGGTGTTGTCTATTTGAAATTTCGGGCCATGTTTCACTTTATGGGGGAAAATAACTTTTTGAAAAACTTTTTTCCCTTTTCCAAAATGTGTTTCCCTGAGATTGTTTTCCTCAGGGACAAAATTGTTGTTTTAAAGTTAGTAAAAAAAATTTTATCCAAACAATCCTTTTTTTTTTTTTAAAAATATAAAAAAAATTTCCCTGAAAAATTTTGAAAAATTTTGTGATTTTGAAATTTAAAAAATTTTCTGCGTGCAAAAACAGATAATTTTTCACCACAAAATTTTTTAAATTAACTAGATCTCCCAAATTATCCACTATGGGTTTGGCATCATTTTTTAAATTCCTTTTTTTTATGACATAAAGGGGTTTAGAAATTTAAAGTAGTAATTTTCCCCAAAATTTTTCCCAAAAAAATTTTAAAAATTTTATATTTTTTTTGGGGACCATCCAGTTCTGACGGGGCTTTGGGGGGCCTGATGTTAGATACCCCCATAAATGAGTTTTTCTAAAAACAAAGCCCCTTTTAAAAGGGTAATTTACAATAGTGTTTAGAAGTTTGTTAAACCCCTTTAAAAATTTACAAAAAATTAAAAAGAAAAGGGTGGAGGTAAAATTTTTAAAAATTTCACAATTTTTGCAGTTTTTTTCCAATATTTATCCATTTTTCCACTGGAATAGGGAAAAATGTGACAAAGGAAAGGGAACTTAATTTCAATTTCCCCGGGTCTGCCGTTTTTAGAATATCCCATATGGGGGGCCCTAGGAAATTATTTGGCTCACCCCATAAGCCCAGAAAGCAAAGGAGAAACCTACTATACCTTGGGTCTCTTTTTCCAATACGATTTTTATTTAGCGCCTTTTTCAGGTTGGGGCACCCTAAGGTGCAAAAACTTAATAAACACCCCTAAAAAGACCCAATTTTAAAAATTTCACCCCTTAAGGTATAAAAAACGGGTATAGTGAGTATATCAACCCCACAGGTAAATTTCCCCAAATTTTTTTTTTTAGCATTAGGCTGTGAAAATTAAAAAAAAAAAATTTTTAATAATCTGAAAATTTAAAGCTTAAAAATTTTTTCATATTTACAAAAGAATCCTGGAAAAAAAAACCCAAAAAACCCTTTTTTAAAAGGCTTTTTCTTCCAAGTTCGGCAATACCCTACATAGGGTGAAAACTGCTTTTTTGGGCGAAAAGGCGGGGGGCGTATAAGGGGGGGGAGCGTTTATTTGGCTTTTGGAAGGCAGTTTTTTGGGGGGGGCCAGCCCGCATTTGCAAAAGACCCCAAAGAAACTGGGAACGGGTTGAAACCTTCCCAGAAGTCCTATTTTTGGATTCAACACCCATCGGGGACCCTAATCAAAGGGGTGTACTGGGGCTTTTTGGGGCCACATTTCCCATATTTTTTTTTTTAAGGAAATTGGGCCTAAAAATTTGGGTGTGGGGGGGGGAAAAGGGCATTTTCCACCATTTTTTTTTGGGCTTCAATTTTAACAGCTTTTTGCAGTGTAAATGATTTTGATAACTTTACTATGGGGTCGGTACAATTTACAATGATAAGATTTTATATAGTTTTTTAGTTTTTTATTATTTTTTAACAAAAATAAAAAAGGTCTTTTAAAAAATAGCGTTTTTTTTTTTGTCCTATTCTGACAGTCAAAATTTTTTTTTTTTGCTGTGTAAAAACTTTGTGGGATCTTTTTTTTTTTTGCGGAGTAAATTAAATTTTTTTTTTTTTTGGTACCAATTAGGGATGCATGCAAAACTTTTTCCCACTTATTTATTAAGGTTTTTTTTGAGGCGTTTGAACAAATAAAAAGCAATCCTTTTAGTGTTTTTTGTTTTTTTTTTTTTTTTTAAAGCGGATCACACTGCGATAATGGGGACATGCTAGCTTTAACCCAGAAATTTTCATATTTTACAGCAAAACCCAAATTTGTATATATTTTTATTTTTAAACTGCTTTTAAATAAAATAAAAACACTTTTTTATTCAAAAAAGGAAAAACCCAATTTTTTTTTTGGCCCATCCGCCAAAAAGTCTGAAAAGCCAAAAAATTTTTTTTTTTTTTCTGTGTAGGGAGACTGTGTACGGGCTTTTTTTTTGGGGCGGGAGATTACTTTTTTATTGGGTTATCATTTTTGGGGGGGACAAAAATTTTTTTGTTTCTTTTAAAAAATCCTTTTTTGGGGGGCAGAGTGAAGAAAATACGGGCAATCCTAGTAGTTTTTTTTTAATTTTTTTTTTTTTAACACTCACCACGGGGGAAAGTTATCCTAATAATTTTATTTTTTCTTTTGGGGTGCGTTTACGATTATGGCATACCCAATTTAAAATAGATTTTTATGTTAAAGGGGAAACAAAAAAAAAGAAAAAAGTTTTTTTTAAGTGTGTAAAAGAATATTTATGAAACCCCGTTTATTTTCTGAGGCCATAACTTTTTTTTTTTCCGTATACAGAGCTGTTTTTAAAAACTTTTTTTTTTTTGGGGAAAAGAACTAAAATTTTTTAAAATTTACAAAAACTTTTGGGGCATTTAAAAGGGGCTTTTGACACTTTTTTCCCTTTTTATGTGCTGCGGGAGGGAAAAAAAAAATCACTAATTTTTGTTTGGTTTTTTTTTTAAATTTTTTTTTACAGGGTTCACCGTGGGGGAAAAAATTAAAAATGACATATTTATGGGGCCAGGTTTGTTTTAAACGAAAGGCGGCGATCCCAAAAAATATGGGGTTACTTTATTTATTTTTTATTTTTTTTAAAGGGGGCATTGGGGTTTTGAAAGGGGGGGAAAAGGGGGGTGTACTTGTTTTTTTTTTATTTTTAGGGGGTTTGTGTTTTTTACATTTTTTTCCCACTTTTTTTTTAATTTTTTCCCACATTTTTTTTTACTTTTTCCCCAAAAGGGGAAATTTTGGAATAGAGATCTTTAGATCTCTCATTCAATGGGAATCAAGAACAGTTTTTTGTTTGTCACGGGTTTTCCTTTTAAAACTTTCAGTCACGATGGGGGGCCTTTGCCCACAGGGCAGGGGCCGGGCATTTTTGACTCACAGAAAACCCCGGGAAGGGCATTCTAGGGCCCTCCGTGCTGCCCCTTGCCCCAGAGGGCGGGAGCTGCATGGATCAAGCGATCCTTTTGGCAGTTGGCTGTCGCCGACAGAGAGGGGAAAGGGGGAAAGTTCGCTCCCCCTGGGGTTTTCCTTAAAAGTTTTTTTGGCAAACCCATGGTCGCCGATATTTTAAAGGGGGCCGGAAAAGGGGACCCACCCCCCCCCCCCCCCGGACCGGAATCCGGGGTCGGGGCCAAAAACGCTGGGGGAAATGTTCACGAAATTTATAAAGCTAAACACCCCGCGACCGTTTGGGCCAAAGGAAAAACCCCTGCTTAGATTTCGGCGCGATCCCCAGGCCCGTACCCATAGGGTCCAAAAGGTCGTGAATTGGGTTAAAGGGCAATTTTTTTATCTCCTGTTTTGCTTCACAAGAATTAGCCCCTCTCATAAGATCCCTGACCCACCAAAACCCCCCGGGGCTGTTCGGGAGCCGGGCCAAGGAGTTTTAATAAACTAAAGCTTCTATGTCTCGGTTTTCCCTTCTATTTAAGGGAGAAAAAAATGCAATTAAAACCGAGAAATTAACTGACTTGGGAGCAGCCTTTGTACCCAATCTTGTCCAGGTCGGCATCGTGTCACAATAACCCAGCCCCAAAACAAGGTGTTTGGCAGAATGAAAGGGTTTTAAATTCCTCATGACAAAATGCGAGCTCTGCAATAACCTAAATTTTTATTAGCCAACCCCCCGGCTTGGTTTAAGTGCATTGTTTCCCCCAACCCTTAAATTTCAGATAATGTTCCAAATAACAGTTACACCAGCAGTGCGCGGAAAATGTCAACCCGGGCTATAGCCCCTGCCCACCACAGCCTGCAAAAAGAAGTGGGTAGCCTGAAAAAACCCTTGGGATAATAAAAAACATCAAAAATTGGGAAAGCAAAAACCCAAAGTGAGCATTTTGGGGAAAAGTGTAGCCGGGAAATCTTTTAATGATGGATCTGGTTGTGTTAAACCAAAAGCCCTTTAAACCACCCCCCCCAACCAGGTCATTTTTTTGTGGCTTAAATTAGGCAGTGCAAAAAGTAAATACTAACTATCTCCCCACAGGTGGGGCCAAAAAATTTATTGTCAGTGAACTGGAGTTTGGGAAACCCCTTGCTGTAGAATCCCTGGATCTGGGGTTCCCCTTCTTGTTTGGTCTTTGTACAGGGGCGCCCACAGAACAAAAATTAATTTTCTTTTAAAGATTACAAACTCCCCCTTTGGGGCTTGTTAAACAAAAACAACCCCAAATTTTTGTGAGGGCGCTTTAAAGAGGGGGAACCAAGGAAAGCGCAATTTGGCCCCTACTCGTTTTCCAAAGAGGCCTGTCCTTTTTCTTATTTCCCCCGCGGAAATCCCCCTGGTTTTAAAGGAACAAAGGGTTTTTTGCCCCAAAATTCCAAAAAAATTTTCCACAATCCCCTAATTGGAAATTAAAGGAACAAACCCCCTTTAACGAAAAAAAAAAGGGAACCCGGCTTTTTCCCCGTAAAATCCCACATCCGGGTAGACCGGCGCAAGGGGGAAACCCGGGAAAAAAGGGGAAAAACGCAGTGGGCCTGGGGGGGAACGAAGGTAAACGGAGGTGGGCTTGGCAGCATTTTAGCGGGGAAAAAAGACACTCCCAGCAGTTTGCCCCCTTGGAGCGGCCAAATTGGTCGGGGCGGCCGGGCGGGGTTTCACTAAAGGCGGGGGCCAACGATTTACGGGGGGGGCCAAACTGACAAGCCTTGAGGCGGGCGATGGGGCGGGCGGAATTCACCCAAAAAGGCGGCAGTTGTGGGGGGGATAAAGTTGGGGCGGGGGTTTGGGGTTCGGGGGGGCCCGCTGATCACTGAGGGGGGGAAAATGTGCGGCCGGGATCAGTTGGGGGCGTCAAAATGTGGGGGACGGCCGCTAAAAATAAAGCTGAGGCCGCGATGTGCGGGGCCCGGATAAAGTAAAGGCGGGCGATGTGCTTCGGGAACCCGGGCGTTCAGCTAAGGGGGGGCGATTTTCGGGGGGAATAAAGCTAAAGGGCGGGATGTGGGGGGAAAGAGCATGGAAAAAAACGCTGAATCAGCTGAGGCGGCGAATGTGCGGGGGTTTTATCCCAGTTTGAGGCGGGACAGTAAGGGGGGCCTTTTTGGGGAACAGTTAAAATATTGGGGGCGATGGTTCGGGGGGGGAAAATTTTAAAAAGCTGAGGGGGGGGGCCGAAAGTGCGGAAATCTTTTGAGGGGGGGCAGGGTTTGCGGGGATCAGTAAAGGAGCGGCCAGTGCGGGGCGGGCCAACTAGGGAAAAACTGAAGGGAAGGGCAAAATGTGAGGCGGGGCAAAATTCAAGTTAAAGCGGGGGCGGATGTTCGGGGGGAATCGGGTTTGGGGCGGCGGATCGATGGTGGGCGGGATCAGTTAAGGGGCGGCGATTTCCCCGGGGGGAAACAGCTGAGGGGGGCGATGGCGGCGGGCGGATCAGTTTGAGGCGGCGATGTGCGGGCGGGGTAAAAGTTAAAGGCGCGAAATTGCGGGCGATCACCTTTAAAGGGCTGGCGATGTGGGGGCCCGGATCAGTTAAAGGGGCGGGCCGATTTTTGCGGCGGATCAGTTGGGGTTTTGGCGATGTGGGCGGGGATCAGTTTAGGGGGCGATGTGCGGGATGGATCAGCGGGAGGGGCGATGTGCGGGCGATCAGCTGAGGGCGAATTTTTTGCGGGGGGCCACTGTTTAACTGAGGCGGTGATAGTGCGGGCCCGGGCCCACGGGATCAGTTTAACGAAAGAGGGTTGCCAAAGGGGGGGCCCACGGTTTACAGCTGAGCTTTGATGGGGGCGGGCGGATCAGCTGGGGCCCGGGGGATGTGGGGGCGGATAAACCCTTGAGGGGGCGATGTGCGGCGGGGAAAAGCTTCTTTGATTTGCGGCAAATTTTGGCGGGGGGGGACCCCATTTTAAAGGGGGCCGATGTGGGGGGAAAAATTTAGCGGGGCGCAGTGGGGGGAAAGGGGCGCGGGGATAAGTAAGGGGGCCCAAATTGGTCCGCGGGAAAAATTGGGGGGGGGGGGGCGGGGGGGGGGGGGGGGGGGGGGGGGGGGGGGGGGGGGTGGGGCACCTTTTAGTGGGGGTCAGGACGGCTTGGTTCGGCAGTCTCCCAACCCAAGTGAGGGGGCAAAGGTGTGGCGAGAGTTTAGCAAAAAAAGGAAAGGGAAAAGGGAAAAACCGATTCAAAAGGCCGGGGGCGGGGGGTTTAAAAAGGGGGGGTGGCAAATGTGCGGGGGGGGATCAGGTCCTAAAAAAGGCGGGGGAAGGGGAAAAGTGCAGGGCCCGTTGACAGCTAAGGGGGCGATGTGGGGGGCGGCCGCTGTTTGGATAAAGAAAAACAATTTACCCCCCTAACTGAACTTAAAACCCCCGGCATCCGAAAAGCGAAATGCGTAAAACCGGGGTTTGAAAACCCTATAAAAACCCCGGAACCAAAATAAAATAAAAACTGCATGCTTTTTTGGTGGGGTTCAATCCGCTTTCCCCGGGGAAAGCGCTTTTCCCCAACTGCCCCAAAAAAGGTTTCCCGGTAAAAAAAATCCAAAACGCCGGTGAAAACCCCTTTAAAAATTTGGGCCCTAAAGTTGGAGGTGTTCTTAGAGGGGAATTCTTTGGGACCAAGAGACCCAAAATTAAAAGCATGTACTGGGGGAAAAGGTTTTAATTTTTTTGGGGAAAAAAAAAAAAAAGTTGGCTTTTTTGGGCTATCCCTGTTTTTTTCTTAAAAAGCTTAAGGGTAACATTTTTAAAAATTGCTATAAAGGGCCTTTTTCCCTTTAAAAAATAACCAATTTTAAATAAGTAGAAAAGGGGGCAGGGGAAGCGGGAAAATTGCTTTAAAATAAATAAACGAAAAACAGGTCAAAAGGCAGTGGGGGTTTAAAAAATTAAATGATTTGACAAGCAATGGCGCTTCCAAACCCGGACCAATTTTGAACAGGACCACCCAAAGGCCCCCAATGGGGGGGGCCCCCCCAAAATTTTTAAAATGTTTCTTTTTACAACCGGAAAACTTAATTTATTTTGGGTTTTAACCCCTGTTTTTGGTTAAAAATGGGGAAAAAAAATTACAAAAAAGAAAACAACCCCCACGCCATCCCCCCCAACACCTAGTTCACCGAAGAACACATAATTATAATTAAAAACAAGGAAAGGCCCTGGACCCAGCTAACTTTTAAAATTAAATAAAACCCCAATTAGAAAATAAGGGGTCTTTAAAAATTTTGGGCTAACAGGCAAAAAAAATTTCCAACCCAAAAATTTTTAATACAAAAATTCTTTGGCCCCCCCCTACAAAACCCAATGTCCATGAATTGCTCTAAACCCAAATAGCTAAAAAAATGTTCAAAATGTGGGTAAATCAGGGGCTGTTTTTCCCAACTCTGGTTAATGGCCCAAACCCCCTTTTAAAAACCCAAAAAAACAAACAACCCTCTTAATTAAATTAAAGTCCCCGCTATTGCTAATCCCCCTTTTCCCTTTAAATTTTTGGGGTTAAAACCTCAAGTCAAATTTTCCCCGGGGTATTTGTTAAAAGGTTTCAATCTTAAGGAATAGACCCCCCTTTTTTTCCCGATTTTATGTTAAAAAAACCCATTTCGCGGGAATTCTAAAAAATTTTTTTACTTAAAAATTTTGGTTCAAATACTCCCTTTAATCCAAAGGCCAAAAGGGGGACATAATTGAACCCCGGGAATCCCCATTTTTTCCCCCAATAACACTTCCCCCCTTTTCAGGGTTTTTTTCTTTTAATAAAAATTTTTATAGTAAAAATTTGAAAATGGAAACAGTTTGTAAATTTAAACAACCTAATCTTATTTTCCCACGGATGCCCAAAATCCTGCGTAATAACCCCGGTAATTAAATTCATTTTCCAATTACCCTTGTAATAAAATGTTTGGCTTATTCCCTCAAATTTAAAACCCCACGGGGCCTTTTAAAGTTTAAAATCCCCCCCCCCTTTTTCCCGGCCCCCCGGATTGAAAACTTTTAAAATGGTTCCAAAACCCCAAAATCCTAATTTTTCCCCCCAATAAGGAAACTTGTAAATTAAAAAAAATTCCCCCCCCCAACTTAAAAAAAGGGGCCCAAAACCAAAGTCCTTTTAAAAAAAAACCCTTAAAATTTTAAAGGAAATTCACTAAAATTAAGGGAAACCCCTTACAAGGCTTTTAACCCAAACTTCCCACTCCCCGGTTTTAAATCATTTTCCCCAATGATTCTTTAAAGTGGAAAAATCTTTTGGGGTTAAACCCCAAAGGGGCAGGTACCTAAAAGGACCCAAGAATGTTCCAATAGCTTTTAAATCCTACCCACACCTTTACAAGGCCCTTTTGAGTAGGAAAGGTGGGTTAAATGGGTTGTTTTTACAAAACCGAAATTATTTAAAATCAAAATTTGGGGACCTAAAAAATCTGTGTTTTAAAACCCCAAGGGAAAAAATTTGGGTTTATTTTAAAAATTTGACCCAAAGGTTAAAACATTTTGGTTTTTTGGAAGGGGTGCGTTACATGTCCTGTAGCCCTTGGTTTTTTTTGAAAATTCCTTAAACCTTTTTTTCCCTCCTTTTTCGGGTTCTTTAGGAATAAAAAATTTTCCCCTTTTTTTTGGGGGGGATTTTTTGGCCCCAAGGGGGAAAAAGGCAGGGGGCCCCCCCCTTTTAAAAAGAAACCACAGGGGCCGGGCTGCCTTTTCCCACTGGTTTTTCCTCCGCCCGCCAAACAAAAAATCCCGGGCCCCTCCCCCCTAAACTCCCTTTTTTCCTTTTTTGCTTTTGGGTGCACGACCTGGGCAGGACAAAAAGCTTCCCTGACCAGTAAAAAAACCACCGGTTGCAAAGGGGCACAAAGTAAACCAATCCCGTTTTTCCTAAAACCGAAAACCCTTTTCCCAATAGTAACCAAAAGGAAAAACGAAACACCCTTTTAAGAGATTTTGGCCCCCACATTTTTCAAAACTATGATCTTTATTGAGAAAACCCCCTTTAAAAGGCTTTTTTAGGCCAAAAATTTGTGAACAAGAACCCAAATTTTTGCAAGAAACCCTTTATTTTTCCATTAAGCTTTTAAAAAATTTTAACCTTCCATAGGGATTTTTGTTTTTTAATATATTTTTCCGCTTATTTTATTGGCCCAAAATGGGGTTTTTTTTGAATTTTAAAACCCTTAAAAATAGATAAAAGGCCCACCCCTGAAACTGCCCTTCCAACCCCAAATATAAAAACCTTAAAACTTAAATTGTGGAACATTGTATTTAAAAAATGGGGATTTTGGATGTATCAATTTTCTGTTTTATTAAACCACTGGAAGGATTTGGGTTCGGGTACTTTAACAAGAACGGCCCTTCCCCCAAAGTTTTAAATTTTTCCTTTAAAAAAAGGGGCCCCTCCCAAATTCTTTTTTAAAAATTATTTTACGAACTTTATATTGTTTTTGGTACATCCCAAAAAAAATTTTAAATCCCAATTTTTTTATCCCCGAAAATTTAAATCGGTTCCCTTTTATGAATCGGCAAAAGCTTCCTTTTTCCCTTCCCCCATTTTTGGGCCCCAAAAACCCCAACAAAAATAAGGGTGAAAAAAAAGACCCCTTTTTTTTTTCCTTTTTTTTTTAAAACCCCCCCCTTTTTGGTAAACCAAAAAAAAAAATTTTGGTCTCTTTAAATTCCTAATCAACCTTTTTTCTGCCCAACCTTAAAAAAAACCCCCTTTGGGGAAAAAAAAAACCTGAGAATTTTTTCATTCCCAAAAAAAACTACCCCAAAAACTGAAAAAATCCCCCCAGGTCAATTAAAAAAAATTATAAAACCGGGCCCTTTTGCTGGACGCCCAAAAATAAACCAAAACCCATCCCCCCAAATTTCCCTTAAAAGATCCCCCCTTGGGTTATGTTTCTACCTTTTTCAAAGGATTTTCCCAAAAGCAAGGGGTTTAAATTAAATTTATTGGATTTGTATATTAGGAAAGGAAACCACCCTGTCATGAAAGAACCTCAAAAGCCACGGGTGAAAATGTCGAGCACATGAAAATCATGAGGTCAAAGGGGAACTGCCCAAGGGGAAGCTCAAGACAGAATTGTGGAAAGGGCCCAAAATCGGCCAAGGTTAAAAAAGAATTTCTGCAACCTCAATTTTCCTAAACCCACAGTGGCCTCCTTTTAAATCATAAAGGAAAAAATTTGGGGGGACGACCACAACTCCCCTCGACCGGCCATTCACCCAAACAAAGGGAAATCTTTTGGGAAAAGGGCCCCTTTGGGAAAGGGGTTAAGAAGGGCCCAAGTTCACTGGGGCTGAGCTCAAGAGAGGGCAGAAGGGAGAAGGGAGAAATTCCCAAAGGAAAACAAACACGCAAGCCTCCACCATTTTTGGGCTTTATGGAAAGAGTTGCCATGGGGGCCTCTTCCAGTGAAAGGGACATATAAAGCCGGATAAAGGGACCCCCCAGACATGAAAAAAAGATTTTTTTGGGGTCTGTTTAACGAAGTTTTAAACTTTTTGGTGTTAATTCAAACGGTATGTGTGGAAAAAACCCAGGCACTGCTCATCACCTGCCCAAACAATCCCAACATGACACAGGTGGTGGCAGCATAAACTATGGGGGGTTTTTTTTAGCTGGGGGAAGGAGACGGGTTGCAATTGAAGAAAGATGAATGCAGCCAATACAGAGATTCCGGATAAAACCTCTTCTACAGTGCTCTGGACCGCAGACTGGCTGAAGGTTCATCTTTCAAAAAGACAATGCCCAAGCACACAGCAAAAAAACAAAGTAATGGCTTCAGCCCAAACCTTGCCCTTTCCCGACGGGCCCAGCAGAGCCCTGCCCAAAAACCCAAATTTGACATCCGGGAGAGACTTAAATTTTTCGTCCCCAAACGTTCACCACCCAAACCTGAGGGAACGGAAAGGGGACTGCAAAGAAATGGCAGGGGACCCCCAAACCCAGGTTAAAAAAACTTTTGCTTCTTTTCCAAAAAGACTCATGGGTACAGCTCAAAAGGGTGTTTCTACTAATACTGAGCAAAGGGGAGAATACTTAGCCCATGTGAAAAATTCAGTTTTTCTTTTTTTAATAAATGTGCAAAAAAATCTAATTTCTGTTTTTTTTCTTTCGGGGATGGGGGGGCAGATGTACATATCAGCAAAAAGAACGTTTTAGACTTACCAAATGGCTGCAATAAACAATGAGTAAAAAATGAAAGGGGCGAATACTTCCCCATACCACTGTATGTACAAATTGTTTTATACAAATATTTTTCTGTACTGTTTTTATGTATTAAGTCCACATTAATAAAAGACGTATATCGAATACTGTAATTATTTTATCTGATTATTAAGAAAATAATTTCCTACAGCACCGAACACCATGGGGGACCTTACACAAAGTATTCACAAATAAGGAACACCCCTCACATTTTTGTAAATATTATATTATATCTTTTCAAAGACAACACTGAAATATACACTTTACACAATGAAAAATAGTCGTGTACAGTTGTATAACAGTGAAAAAATTTTTTGCCCTCAAAATAACTCAATACTCAGCCATCAAAGCTTAGCTCTGGGGAACAAAGTGAGTGCACCCCTAGGGGAAATGGACAAAGTTGCACAAAAATTTTCAATATTTTGTGGCCCCATTATTTTCCAGCACTGCCCTTTAAATCTCTTTGGGGATGGAGTTCACTAGAGCTTCACCCGGTTGCAGCCACAGGAAATCCCTTCCCTTTGATGAAACATCACGGAGCGGGGATTTAGAGACCTTGTCCTCCTCCACCTTCCGTTTTTGGATGCCCAACAATGTCATTTGAGTTTAAGTCTGGAGACATCGTGGCCATCCAGCCCCCTTTAACCCCCAAATTTTTTACAAACCCGTGGTCATCTTGGGGTGTGTTTTTTGGGGGCAGTTGAAAACCTGCCTGCATCCAAGTTTCGAAGGGTTGGGGTCAGGCTTTTTTTTTATATGCACGTACATTTTTTGGATTCGTGTTCCCCCCTGAAAGTAGCTCCCCCCAGCTGGGGAAAATCACCCCCCCAAACATACACTCCCCCCCCACCATGCTGACTATAGGCAAGACACACTTTTCTTTTACTTCTCTCCTGGTTTCGGCCACACCCTTGACACCATCTGAAACAATAAGTTTATCTTGGTCCATCAAACCCCAAGACATGGTTCAAAAACCACGTCCTAGTTTGGTTGTCTTCAGCAAACTGTCTTTGGGCTTTCTTGTGCATCATCCTTAGGAGAAGTTTCCATCTAGGATGACGGCCATGCAAACCAATTTGATGCACATGGTCTGAGCACTGACAGGCTGACCTCCCACAAATTTT